>CAEGAE010027791.1:0-48783 GCA_903067095.1 Girardinus metallicus
TTTTTTTTTTTTTTTTTTTTTTTTTTTTTTTTTTTTTTTTTTTTTTTTTAAAATTTTTTTTTTTTTTTTTTTTTTTTTTTTTTTTTTTTTTTTTTTTTACAAATTAAAATTTTTTAAACGTTCTTCGCTTACAGTAATATTGTAACAAATTTCTCTCCATAGAAATGTAACTGTTGGTCTCTGAAGGAGATGAAGTTATTTAAAGAGACAGAACCATTTTTCCCCCGTTTCTCCTGAGTCTTGATCCGCCGCCTCTCTCCGCAGAAGCCCAACGTGGCGACCATGACCAACGAGAAGATCACCAAGCTGTACGAGATGGGCGGCGAGCCGGAGCGCCGCCTGTGGGTCGACCGCTACCTGTCCTTCATGGAGGACAGGGAGACGCCCGTCACCAACCTGCCGGCCGTCGGCAGGAAGCCGCTGGACCTGTGCCGGCTCTACCTGGCGGTGCGAGCGATCGGCGGCCTGGCCATGGTGAGACGCTCTCCTCTCGGTTCTGGTTGGTTCTGTCTGGACCCGTCTGGACCGTGTTTCTCTTCCTCAGGTGAACAAGAACAAGAAGTGGCGGGAGCTGTCGTCGCTGCTGAGCGTCGGGACGTCCAGCAGCTCGGCCAGCTCCCTGAAGAAGCAGTACATCCAGTACCTGTTCGCCTACGAGTGCAAGATGGAGCGAGGGGAGGAGCCTCCGCCCGACGCTGGCGCCGGGGATGCCAAGAAGCCCCTGCAGGTCAAGGGTCAACCGCCTTCTCCTGGTAAGACGATGCTGAACTGTAAGAGGAAGCAGCTGCTGTCAGGGATCCTGTTTCACACACACACACACACACACTCGGATGGGATTACGTAATGGACTCACAGTGAGCCGTCAGCCGTGAACTCAGTGTAAATATAAACATTAGTGACCTCAGTCTGACCCAGTTACCCACAATGCCGCTGTGATTCCACTCTGCAGGGAAAACAAAACGTGTTGCTGATGATCAGCAGGAAGTACTGATGTGGATGGAAGATCACACTGTGGGAGACTTTTATTTCAAGTTCAGAATCATAACATCTGGGAATAAATAAATACTGAAAATCATATTTTTTTTCCCATGTTTTGTATTAGAAAAGGTTGATGGAAACGTAAAACTGCAAAATAACCTCCTCGGTTTTGCAGAAATGTTTTTAAGTTCATGATTGTTGGCAGCTTCCTGTTTACCACCACCATACCGAGGATAATCATCTGATAAAATCACACTTTGTGTTTCCCATTGATTTACTACAAACCAGTGGATTTAAACACGACTAATTAGCATTTTTTTTCTGTGGTATTTTAAAGGTTGTTCAAAATTTGCTATGTTTTTTATGCACATTTTGAACTATGGCTTTAGAGGTTAAAAGAACAACATTCAAAATAACTTCCTCAATTCCACAGAAAACAGCGTTTTTTTGGCACTAAAGGTGAGACGGAAACACATTTGCCAAATAAGTTCTGATGCAGCAAACTTTCCAATCAGCTGGTGTGTCTGCGTTACCATGGCAACGTGAACCAGAAACTGTTATGTTAAGTCCAAGTTCCTTTTTGTGGGATGTGCGGTCCATGCTAGGCTGCGTCTTCCACAGCCGATGGATCCGATGGAAATGCATTGACATTTTCTGTTTGTTTATTTTTCTGCAACATTTTAAAAGTGCACAAAGTTCGCATGACAGTTGGATAAAAGCACAGCTGCTGTCTCTGTAGCGCCAACCTGAAGGTCACGGTCAAACAGCGTGTGCCCCTGACCTTTGACCTGTGCAAGTTCTGGATAGATGAAATAATTTGTTTCAGCCTGTTAAGCTGGAGCCGTTTTGGAAAGAGTCGAGGATAACCAATTATAACCAAATCGATTTTGGGATAAAATGTTGAGAACATGAATTATTTTACAGTGACGATGTTTATTACTGATCACACAAAGACATAATCACTGAGTAAAGATGGCGCCGGTTTGTAGTATTAAGGCGTTTTGGGTGGGGACAGTGGTCAGGCGTGTTGAGCGTCTAAAACTTTGAGGATGTATCGACGCCATTTTGTTTGTCTCTGCAGCGAATTCAGGCTCGTTTCAGGGCCCCAACACGCCCCAGTCCAACAGCTCCTCCCTCACCGACGCTCCAGTTGACCCGAAGCCCCCGACCCGCTCGTCCACCCCGCACAACCAGATGACTCCCCAGCCTGGAAACAGGTGGGGGAGGGGTCTAAAGCAAATATCATGTCCAAACCTTCTTATTAGCTAGTTTTCTGTGAACTGAGCATTTGTTTGTCTCCCTGCAGGACCTTGGGAGGCGTGAGCCTCCAGGACCCGTTCTCCGAAGGCAGCGACCCGGCCTTCCACAGCAAGCGGGGCCCGGGGCCCGGCGGGGGCCCCTACCAGCAGGGGGCGGCGCCAACAGAGCCCGTAATCAGAATGCAATACGACGCCAGCACAGACCCGTATGGAGCCCCGAGGAAGGGTGAGGAGAGCCGCGCTCTCTTAATAAATTTCCCAGAATTCATAGCAGTTTCTTTACTAATAAACAAATGTAATTACATTTAAAGCTACACCGTGGTGTTGGCATTTATCATTATAATTTGTTGTCATAATTAGGCCAGACACAATAATCAATTAATCACATGATGAATTAAAATGAGCTCAATAATTTCCATTTGCATAATTTATCGTTTTTATGTTTTCTCTCTGCTGGTCGTTAGTTTGGCCTCAACTAGACCTTTTGTTGAAGGATAATTTTGCCTTTTAGACATTTGATGATTCATTTTATTTTGTTGTTCTGTTTATTTATTTTGGATATTTAAAATGTTTTCCAAGTCTTGACTTAAATGTTCATAAGAATTTAAAGCTTACTGATCTATGAAAATGTGTTCTTGCATTATTGTATTACTTGAAAAAGGTCTCAAAACAAGATTATCATTTATCGTAACAATGTACAGAACAATTTATCATCCAGCAAGACTGATTGGTCGAACCATAGTGAGAATGTTGATTTATATTCTTGATTTATTTCAGTTAATGATGTTAAGAAAAATGCTATTTTTACCATTTTTTCACAAGAACATCAATAAATATCAGTTAACTTGAAAATATGATTAAATGCAATTACTGTGTGAGTTTAAGTCACGTTTCTTAAGAATCCCTTTCAAATGGGAATGTTTTTAAAGAGAAGTATCTGTTTTGTGGCGTATAGTTACCTAAAAACTCTTATAAGTTTTTATCGATATCACAAAATATCCCGTTAAAGTTCGGAGTCCATGAAACCAGACTGAGAATAAAAGTTTAATATCAAACTGGAGGCGCTCTGAAGACGTGCTCTGCTGCCCTCTGGTGGCCACGTGTGGACAGCATTCACTTGCATCCACTTGCATCACCGCTTGCTCCTCCATCAGTGTTCAGGTTTCCTCCTTTCAGGCAGAAAACTGTGTTTACGCAGAAATTAAACTGCGTCCTCAAAAGGATTTTGGTTTGCTCAGGTCCGGTTCCCGGCGAGGCCTTCGGTCAGAGCCAGATGCCCAGCGGTGCGATGCAGGACATGTTCCCCCGCGGACCCGCCACCGGCCCCCTGTCAGGGATGGGGCCCAGGCCGCAGTACCCCTACGGCCCCGGCTACGATCGCAGGTAAGACCCGGTTCCGCTATCGCTATGCCACTCTAAACCTGAAACCGGCTGAGTGTTGGTGCCACTGTGGTGCAGATTGGACCATGTGATGGGCCCAGAGGGAACCATGGCGCCCCCTGGCGGCCAGAACAGCATGGGCCCATCTGCCAATGAAGCCAGCATGTATTCCCCCAGCAGATTCCCCCAGCAGAGGTGAGAGAATGTGATAAACTACATCTGCTTTCAGTTTAACTTGGAGGCGTTCCACATGGCTGTCTATTAGGATCCCTGCTTTTTCAATGCATATGAGGCAGAATGGAACAAAAACTAGTAGTGATTTAATCGATTCTAATAGAAAGATACTAATTTACATGAAAATCGACACAAACTGTCCCACTTCTTTCGCGTTTCTCTTAAATGTAACAATGTTGGTGAAATCTGGTTGAATAAAATTCAGTTTCTGTCCTCAGGCACGGACACGATGGTTTTGGTCAGCAGTATCCTCACAGTATGGCCTACAGTTCCCATCAGCCCCTGTACCCCCAGCAGCAGGTGAGTGCTCTGTACCTGTAGACTAACCCAGCTGGGTCACATGGTACAGGAAACAGGAAGTGATCAGTGACTGTGTACGGAATGATGTCTGGATCACTGACAGCGGTTTTCACAAAAATTTCAAAAAAGTGGGTTTTACTTAAATTAGCCCTTCTGGGTTTCAGGGTCATGAGAATATAGTCATAATATTAGAAGAAAAAGACAATAAAAAGTTGTTTTTATGATAAAAAGTTTAGTTATCAGAATCTGATGTGGTTCTTCCTTCAAAATAGTCATTTCAAACCTACTGATAGTAATTTCATGATATTAAGTATTTATTTTAAGTATTATATCTAAAACTTGCACTAAAGTTTGGTCAGCATTCCTCATTTTACGACTTTATTCTCGTATTTAAAAATAAATATTGTAGCTTGGCCCTAATAATCTGTCCAAGTCCAAATAAATAGGAGCTGAAAAACAAGATGGCCGCCCCGGATGTGATGACATCACTCTGAGTTATGGAAACCCAAAGAGTGCTCCAATGGGAAAAATACAGATTTTCCAAAACTTAATCTTGAAAATCCAAAGATGTGATTTCGACGGTTCTGGTGTCTCTGCAGGGCTACAAGCGTCCGATGGAGGCCATGTTCCCGGCTGCGAAGCGTCATGAGGGCGAGGCGTTTGGTGTGCAGCAGTACGGCTCCCAGCAGCCGGACCCTTTCGGCCCCTACGGATCCGGACCCGGGGGGTTTTCAGGCCCCGAGCGCCGGCCCGTCCCCGGGCAGTACCAGTACCCATACGTCCGGGACCGACAGGGCCCCCCGCAGCACGGCATGATGGGATCGGCCCCCGCGGCGGCGGACGGGGGGCCGCAACCCAGCTTGTGGCCCCCCAGGACAGAGATGGGGTTCTCGTACAGCCGGCAGGGCCAGGGGCCCCCCTTCCCCGACCAGGAGGGCCGGCCCCCGCAGGACACCCAGTGGGCCCCGAGTCACCTCAACCAGTGCCAACCTCCCTTCCCCTCCCACTCTTCTTCCTCCTCCTCTTCCTCCATGCACCCCCTCACCTCCAGGCAGCCCCCCTCCTCTTTCCAGGCCACGCCCACCATCCCAAATCACGTGACCCGCCCCCAGAGCCCCTCGTCGTTCCCCCGGCCTCCGGTGGGCTCCCTGTCCCCCAACAGCGCCCCCTATCTGCCCGTTAAGAAACCCGGGGTCCCCACCGTTCCCCCGGCCAATCAGGGCCTCCCCCTCGTTTACAGAGAGGTTGTTTTCCCGCCTGGCTCTGTGGAGGCCACACCCCCCAAGCTGAAACCGCGGCGACGGCTAACGGCGAAAGACACAGGTGAGACTGGCGCCGCTCTGCATAGAGGTCACATGAACAAGGCGCCATCCTTAAAAAGTCTTAAATTCATGTGTCTAAGATTAAGGCCTTAATTTAATTTGCTGTTGTGGCTACTGCTAACTAGCTGCTAATATACACTAGCTAGCTATTTCCCAATGATAAAGTGAGCTAGCTGTTCATGTTTCTAACGTAAAGGCCTTAAAACATCTCAGCTTAATTTAAAAACAATAAGTTGGCCTTAAATACATTAAACTCGGGTTTTAAATTTTGTTGTGGCAGAAATATTTAATCTCATATTCCATGTAGCGATGTTTACTACTATCTCTTCACTGCGTTCTGTGACTCAAGGCAGTTGCGGCTGCTGCTAACTGATATGCCCTCGCTAGCTAGCTAGAAATTTTCTTGTTACAGTCGTACATTTAAGATTTCCTTAAAGTCTTAAATTTGAGTTGATGAAACGGTGCTGAGCCTCACTCTGATCGGCTTTGTCAGGAACGCCGGAGGCCTGGCGGGTGATGATGTCACTGAAGTCGGGGCTCCTGGCGGAGAGCACCTGGGCTCTGGACACCATCAACATCCTGCTGTACGACGACGGCACAGTGGGCTCGTTCAGCCTGACGCTGGTGAGGTGCCGCGCCTGAAAACGTTGAGCTTAGTGAAGTTTTTAGATCAAACCCAAACGTTTGCTTCTCGACGTGCAGCTGCCCGGGTTCCTGGAGCTCATCGTGGAGTTTTATCGCCGCTGCCTCATCCAGATGTTCGGCATTCTGCAGGAGTACGAGGTCGGGGCCGAGGGTCCGAAGACGGAGCCGGGGGAGTCGCCGCTCGACACGGAGGACACCCGACCTGACGATTCCCCTCAGCAGAGCAGCAAGTACGACAAGCGGCCAGTCAGGGTGGAGGAGGCCGGGGAGAGCTGGGAGGAGGTGGAGCGCCGGGCCGACCCAAGCCGACCCAACGGCTTCATCAGCGGCCTGCTGCACTGGAAGGCCGGAGGAGGAGACTCCACGTCTCACATCCAGACGCACTTTGAGCCCCGAACCGGAGACTTCAGCCCTCCAGACCCGGAGCAGAGCGGAGGAGCGGAGGAGCAGCGAACACAGGAGGAGGAGCAGACGGGTCATCAAGGAGGTAAACGGATCAATATGGGGCGGTGCTGTCCGTCTGCAGCTCTGCCTGGTCTCCATGTACAGCCTGGAAAAGGCTGGAAAGTTTCAACTTTCATATTTAAAATATAAACATCCAAATATGTCAGAGTTTCTACACAGTCTGGAATTTAATTTCAGTATTATTACTTTTCTTTATGTCTTTCTCTCCTGTCGTCTTTCTCTCCTGTCGTCTTTCTCTCCTGTCGTCTTTCTCTCCTGTCGTCTTTCTCTCCTGTCTTCTTTCACTTCTCGTCTTTCTCCTGCCGTCCTTGTGTGCAGTTCCTGTAGCTCCCTGATGATGCAGCATTTAAAAGCAGTTCGGTGTATTTTCCTAGACTTCATTGTCTGCTGTTTCAGACTTTGCAACATTAATCAGTTGCTCCTGGTCGTTGCTGTTTCTGCACTGCAGGCTCTCCTTCTGAGGTCAGAGGTCAGCACCCAGCCCCTGCTGAGGCTCAGAATCCCATCAGCCTCCAGGAGGACGAGCCGCGTTGCTGGGACGAGGCGCCGCTGTCCACCGCCGAGTCGTGGCAGGACTCCCTGGCCAGACGCTGCATCTGCGTCTCCAACATCATCCGCAGCCTCTCCTTCGTCCCTGGCAACGACGCCGTCCTGTCACGCCACCCGGGCCTGGTTCTAATCCTGGGCCGGCTGGTGCTGCTGCACCACAGCCACCCGCGCAGGAAGCGGGCGCCGCCCACCTACCAACGGGAGGAGGAAGCGGGCCGGGCCTGCAGCCGCGACGAGTGGTGGTGGGACTGCCTGGCGGCGCTGCGGGAGAACACGCTGGTGACGCTGGCCAACGTGTCGGGCCAGCTGGACCTGTCGCAGTACCCCGAGGACATCGTCCTGCCGGTGCTGGACGGGCTGCTGCACTGGATGGTCTGTCCGTCCGCCGAGGCGCAGGACCCGTTCTGCGGGGCAAGCGGTGCGGCGGCGCTGTCGCCTCAGCGGCTCGTCCTGGAGTGCCTCTGCAAGCTGAGCGTCCAGGACTGCAACGTGGACCTGCTGCTGGCCACGCCCCCCTTCAGCCGCCAGCGGCAGCTCTTCGCCACGCTGGTGCGCCTGGTGGGCGAGCGCCGCAGCCAGGTGTGCCGGGAGATGGCGGTGGCCGTGCTGTCCAACTTGGCGCGCGGCGACGCCACTGCGGCCCGGGCCGTCGCTCTGCAGAAAGGCAGCGTGGGAACTCTGATCGGCTTCCTGGAGGACAGCCTGGCCGTGGCGCAGTACCAGCAGAACCCGCACGCCGCCGCCGCGCCGCCAGAGCCGCCCAGCATCAACATGATGTGCCGCGCGGCGAAGGCGCTGCTGGCCGTGGCGAGCGTGGAGGAGAACCGGCCGGAGTTCGTCCTGTACGAGAGCCGGCTGCTGGACATCTCGCTGTCGTCGGCCCTCAACTCGGCGGTGGCGGCCATCATGTGCGAAGTGCTGTTCAAGCTGAGCCGCTCGTGACACGCAGACCGCCGTGGAGCGTGCTCAGTGTGACCGACCGGGTCCGATTCTATTTTTATTTAAAGAGACGGAAAGAAGTTTTTACGTAAAAATGAAAATATATAGAATATATAAAGCTCCTCGGCTCCATCCACAGATGTTTATTTGGGGTTTTTAAATAATTTTAATACAAAAAAATATTTAATACTTTTTAATTTTCTAAAAAATTCTGTTTTTTGTTTTGTTTGAACCAAAGTGGTTTTGGCGATGGGGAGGGAATGCTCTTAATTTTTATTTTTTAAACAAGCATCTTCGTTTCTTTCCGTTCGCGGGGCTGCTCCGTGTGGGCGGGGCTTGCTGTTTGTGGGCGGGGTCAGGGTTGTAGGTAAACATCCTTTTTTTTATGACGGAGGAAACACTGATGTTCAGTCGTGGTCTTTGTTCTGGTGCAATAAGTTTGTTTTGACGTTTTTGGGGTTTTTTTTGTTTGTTTTGTTTTTTTAAATGTGAATTTTTGAACCATCCGCAGTTCAAACGCCGCTTCGCCGCTGCGGAATGAGGCGCTGTGGGCGGAGCTGCGTCCCATTCTGTCCCACCAACATCCTCCTGTAAATATGTACATTGCAGCTCCAGCAGGGGGCGCCGGTCACGGCGGCTGACAGTTTCAGGATGTGTTCGAGGGAGGCAGGTGCGTTTGATTTGACGGACTGCGTGTACAGGCTGTGGGGGGCGGGGTTTCACTGACGCCGCTTCAGAAACAGTTGTAAACAAATGTAAAGAGAGAAAAATGACTTTGTTTCTTCTGTATCAGATCTTTATATGTTCCATGACATGCTAAGAATAAATGTACATGAACTTTGGTTGAGCACTGTGAACAGAGCGCCACCTGCTGCTTTTCTTTGACTAAACCGTAGAGGTTTCAAGGAAAACCTGAACGTCGGCATCACTGTCTAACAGCTAACAGTGATGCTAGTAGTTAGCATTTTTAGCTTGTCCACATTCATACAGCTCCATGTCACCTTGGATGATAAAATGTTGGTTGGAAGTTTGATGCTTTTTGCAAACCAAAAAAAAAATTTAAACTAAAGTAAGTCATAATTTTGAGATTAAAGGTAATTTTTACTTTACAAAAACCTGTTATTTTACCACCGTAGGTCTGCATGACTTGAATAAACGGGTCGGTGTTTTTTGGACATGTTTAGCTGTTTTGGAGCAGAAACAAAAACATTTGTCTTACTAAAAGTCTGACATGGTGCTGGACTGCTGGTTGAAAACGTTCATCTTTGGTGCCGTGAGGTTAAAACGAATCAATAAAGGTCATTTCTTAACTAATCAAAAGCCTATCAAACTAAAATTTGGAGACATTTTAAGCTAAAGTTTAACATCAGACTGTAAAATGGAGCAAAACCAGGAGAGTTAAATTCTCACACATCAGAGGATTCAGATGTAAAGATGCAGAAAAACTAAAAACTCTATGAACTGTTTTACTTAGTTTACTTGTATTAATTAGAGGCAATAACTTGACATCATAAGGCAATACTTGCTTAAAATTTTCAGTTGATTTTGTGTGATCGCAAAAATCTGTGATTTGCCTTTAAACTGGTAACTGCTTTGATTGGATTGATGAAACATTTCAGCACACAATAGTTTTGTTGACGGTTCTACTATGTGTCTCTTTGGAGACTAGACGGCCATATAAGTAGCTTTGGTGGGCCAGATTTGGCCCCCGGGCCTTAAGTTTGACATACCAGAAAAAAATCCTCCATAAAACTTAAAATTTCACAACATTTAAATATTTTTTATTTACAATATGTGACTGTATCTTCATAATTTCAATTTCCCAGCTGTAAATTCTCCGCAGGGTCAGAATGGTTTTCAGTCTCTGGCTGATCCCTGTGATTTGGACCCGAAGATGGCGTCCCAGTCCAGCGGTTCTGGTCTGGCTGCGGCCTCTGGGTTCCTCCGGATGGCCGGGAAGAACAACTCCATCTTCTGCCTGAACTCTGCCAACTGCAAGAGACATGGAAAGGATCAGAAACCTGCAAACTTCCCATAATATGTCCTCTAAACTGAGCTGCTTCCAAAAAATACTTTAAATTAAATATTTATTCATCTTTTTAAACATTTGTTTGTATTTTTACACATTAATTTGAACTCATGTTCAGTTATTTTTGTGAATTTCAATCAGCTGTTTGAATTTTCTCCAGATATATTCCAAACTTTCCTGTTTATCAGAAACACATACGCTGTGGACGCCGAGAGCTTTCCACACGGCGACGCTGAGGAGACCCACTCCACACCAGGCGTACAGGGAGCCCCAGCCCAGCGCCCTGAGGGCCAGGGAGGCCCCGGACTCGGGGGCCGCAGCCGTCGCTGCCACGCCCTGCAGAGGAAACAGGATTTTCAGCAGCCGGTTGGGTCCATGTTACCTTAAAATGGAGATTTTCCTTCTATCTGCCAAAGCTGTCTGGTGGCAGCCAATAGGATTCCAGAGACTGTAACCATGGCGATGTTAGAACCACTAGAATTTCTGTTCTGGCACAGGAAACTTTATGACCAAATATGGACAGAACTCTGCAAACGTCCAATCAGATCTCTGCCCAGGGAGACGTTGCTCACAGTTTGGCCCCTGAATCTTTGGTCTTTTTGAACTTTGGCCCCTTTATCATGATTTTCACACTTTGGCCCCTGATGAAGGTTTAATCCCAGAGAGGACTATGATTTCCTGACGTGTTTCGGTTCGGTTCTGTTTTCTAGTAAAACTGAAACAAGCGCAAAGCCGCCGGGGCCTCAAGCTCAAATCAAATCTCCCGTTAGACGACAAAGCCGGCTGTGTGACGGAAATAGAATGGAGGAACAGCCGCCGGATTGTTCGCCTCCTTCTCAGAACCGCCGCCGGACTGAGAGTCTGTGGTCAGAAACGGACGTCATCGTTCACAAACACAGCTTTAACTTTTCAAACCGGATTAGTAGGAAGAGTGAAGCTGCTGGAGTTCACAGTAAACATCAGGCCCTTCTGCTGAAATTCACACCAAATCCTGATAATATCATGATACTAACGGGACAAATTCAGTCATTTCTAAAAAGGTTTTTCTAAGTTTTTGTTGAACTATTGACTTTTATCGCCTTATTACTTTATTCTCATATGACTTTTTTCTTAACCCTTTTTCTTGAATTATTTTGAGTTACTGTCGTTTGTCTTTTTCCCATAATATTGTGACTTTTGTATTGTGATAATTTTTTTCCCAGTCTGGCTCTAACTCTGTCCTATTAGTCCAGTTTGCATGAAAATATTGACTCCATCCTTCTTTCTGTAAAGCATTTTTCCCGCTGGACCGACTTCACCTTACTGAACCACCCTGGGCTCTTCTTCTTGGCCAGCGCCAGCGTGGAGCCGAACCCAGCGATCATCCCCGCTGAGGCCACTGTGGTCAGAAACACCGCACCTGCAAACAGGAAGCCAGGTGAGGAGTGACGTCACAGCAAACAGGAAGTCAGCTGAGCTGTGATGTCACAGGATACAGCTGCTACATCAGCAATCACTGACATAGGGAAGAAACAGGGGATTCTCTACCGTTTGGACATCGGTACCAGGTTCTTCTGATGACCCAGTTTGGACCAAGCTTCAAGTTTGATAAACAGAGGAGATAATAATGCAAAACAAGCCCGCAGCATCACACCTCCACCACCATGCTTGGAGGGACTTATGAAGCTAGTTAGCTTCCTTCCTGTTTTAGTTGTCAATACTCCAAATATGTGTCACACTCATATTATTATCAGTGCTTTGACATCAATAGCTGCAGCATCAATAAAATAGAAAACACACTGAGGCTGAACAGTGTGATCTCCAGTGTCACGGTGTCCTTCCGATCTGGCATTACACGAACACAGTGGAATCAGATTTTTGTCTTAGTGGCTAAATTATCAGCGGAATAGCAGGGGGCATTTCAAAACGTCCTCCTTACACAGGTCGGTGACCCCTGACCTCTGCAGCCGCAGGCAGCTGAGCTGAACCTTAAATCGGTAGATTTTTGACTGAAGTTCTGCGGCAGCGGCTCCGTTTGGTTTTAACCTCCACTCAGTCTGCAGCTGCTCACCTTTTAGCACATGATGTCCGTCCTTTTCATCAGTATCACGGGTTGTTCTGTCAACAGAGTCTCCGCCAACATCCGCGCCCGTCATGTTGTTTCGGTCCGTCTCCGTAAAACGCCCGGGTACAAACATAAAAAAAAAGGAACTAGTTATTATTTTCCAGGGAATTAGTGAAGAAACCCAAAAAAATATGACAACATCACTGAAGATGCCTTATAGGTTTTTATTTTCACTGCGTTTTAACGACTAACCATTTTAACAAGAAGATAAAGAGCCAGAATCCTGAACCAAAGATCGTTTATTACATCTTGAGGCGGTTTAAACTAAACACTGAAAGCAAGGGACTCACTGCAGTATAAAAATGTTTAAAATATAATATTTTAGATGAAAGATAAAAACGCTAAATATGGTCAGCTAAGCTCTCCGTTTTGACTGGAAGGTTGGATTTTCGTGTGTAGTGATACATCCTGGTGGTGATAGAGGATCTCCGCAGGCTCCAGCGGCTCTGCGGAGGATCGGGATGCTCTTCACCTCCTCCTCTTCCTCTTCCTCCTCATCCTTTTCCTCCTTTCCACGGACGCGGACCATCTCAACGGCCGGTACCCTGGATCACACCCACTCCCATCCAGAACCGGAACCAGTTCACATGCAGAGACTGGGTCCGGTGAAGGCGGATATGGTACCGAACCGGAGGTTCTAGCGCGTGCGTTTGTTTACAGAACAAATGAATTTGTTTTAATCGCTTTTGTTTGGGTTCGTGATGGAAATACGGGCTCATCCGCGCGCGCACCTTTGATTATCCTTTCATCTCCGCGCGCGCTCACCTGTCAGGACTCATGTCTCAGATCCAGCACGCGGTTCCGGACGGACTGATCCGGTACACGCAGATCTGCACCCGCAGCAGTAGCTGCTCTTCCCCGCCGACCTCATCCTCCGCCGCCGCCGCCGCCGGCGGCACCAAGCCGCCGTCCTGTCCCGGTCACCGCGGCCGGACCCCCCGCAGGAAGTGGCAGGTGTTCCCGGGGCGGAACCGGTTCTACTGCGACGGGCGGGTGATGATGGCGCGGCAGACCGGGGTGTTCTACCTGACCCTGGTGCTCATCCTCCTCACCAGCGGCCTCTTCTTCGCCTTCGAGTGAGTCACGTTTGGGTTTAAAGTTTATACTTCAGAATATTTAGATGGGAAAACTTTACGTTAAACTTTAAATGTTTGTCAAAGTGGAGATTATAATCCTAACTTCATTCAATCTGAATATTTGGGATTCAGCCTCTTTCATGAAGCTAAATGATCATTTCTGACACATTTTACACACTTTGGGCCCCTCAGTTACTGTTCAGCAACATTCTGGGCCCCCAACTTGTTGGAAACATTCAAACCTGTTGATTAACACCTTTGGGCCCCTAACTTGTTGGCAATTAACATTCTGGGCCCATAACTTTTGAAATGTAACAATCTGGGTCCCTAATTTATTAGTAATTAACACATTGGCCCCTAACTTTTGAAATGTAACATTTTGGGCCCCCAACTTGTTGCTAATTAACCCATTGGGCCTTTACCTCAATGATAACATGCCTCATTGTTTTGTTTCCTCCTGCTGTATCGAGCTCTCTGATTGGTCGAGACGCTCAGCCCGTCTCTCTGTGTCCTCAGCTGTCCCTACCTGGCGTCCAACCTGAGTCCGGCCATCCCGGCCGTCGGCGCCGTCCTCTTCGTCTTCGTCATGGGGATGCTGTTCAGGGCGAGCTTCAGCGACCCCGGCGTCCTGCCCAGGGCGACGCCCGACGAGGCCGCCGACCTGGAGAGGCAGATCGGTAACCATGGAGACGCAGATTAGTGGGAGTCGTTGCAGAAGTCTGGAGTTTGTTTCTGTTCAGTAGTTTCCCTCCTCCTCCTCCGCGCCGTCGGAGCGCTGAGTCACATGTCGCCTCCTGGTTTCCATGGAAACTGAAAGTCGCCGTCTACTTCTGGAAGCCGGTCATTCCCCAGTTTGCTTCCTGATGCAGAGAGACGGAGACGATCAAACATGGAGGACGATGACGGCGACGCCGTCAGAGTTAGAAGAAGACGGGGGCCGCCATTTTGTTTCTGAAACTCCAGGAAGTTCTCCTGATTCCAGAGAAACGAATTCATCCATCAAATATACATCCAACCATCTGAACATCCAACCAACTGAACATCCAACCAACTGAACATCCAACCATCCAACCACTCATCCAACCAATCCACTCAACTCATGTGTCCATTTGTCCATCCATCCTTCTAAATGTCTGTTCGTCCATCCATCCAACCATTCATCCATCCATCATCCGTTTATCCATGCATCTAAACGTCCATCCATCCAAATATTCATCCAACAAACATCCAACCACTCATCCAAAATAAATATAAAAAGTTTTTATATTTATTTTATTTCTGTCTCGTTGCTCTACTGCAGGAGTCATTTGTAGTTCAGTTTTCGTCTTTGACCTCTCAGGTCTTGACCTGTGAGGCCTTTGACCTCTGAGGTCAGAGTGTGTTGCTTCAGCAGCTGTTGCCTCGTCTCTGAGCTGTTTTTTGTTTTCAGACTCGACCGGCTGCTCCAAGCCTCCGCCTCGCACCAGAGAGGTTCTCATCAACGGTCAGACCGTCAAGCTCAAGTACTGCTTCACCTGCAAGATCTTCCGGCCGCCGCGGGCGTCCCACTGCAGCCTCTGTGACAACTGTGTCGGTCAGTTTACCTCGTATGTTTCTGCTTCCTGTCACTTTCAGCCATGGATTTGCATTTTTCTCCAATCTTTCATTGAATCTTGGGGTTTTCCAGGTTCTTTAAACGCTAATTTTTGCCGTTTTTTTGTTGCTGCAGAGCGTTTCGACCATCACTGTCCCTGGGTGGGGAACTGCGTCGGACGGAGGAACTACCGCTTCTTCTACCTCTTCGTCCTCTCCCTCTCCTTCCTCACCATCTTCATCTTCGCCTTCGTCATCACACACGTCGTCCTCAGTGAGTAACCGAGCTTCTGCCGCCTCCTCACATTGTTTTCTGTTGTGACTCAGCAGCTGATCTGTTTAGAAAACAGCCGAAAGGTTTCTAGTATTCAGGAGACAAAACTTTGAGAAATTGTTTAATAATCCAACCTTTAATTCACAGATTGCAATGGAAGAGTGATTAGATAATTATCCCACTAAAATTTAGATAATTATGTTGCATAAAATGAGATCAGAGTGTGACAGGGAGATGCAGCTACGCATAAAAACACAGAGGCAAAGTAACACTTCATATGTTTTTGTTAATTGACCTCATTTTTTCTTATAATCCCTGACTATTCCAAAGCTGGAAAATGGCTTAGGATACCTTCTAAAATCATAATTTTCAAGTCAGAAAATGTTATTTTGCTCCAGAAAACAAAAAAAATCAGGCATTGAACCCTGAGGATCCTTTTTACCCTGAGAAACTCCATAGTGTTACTAAAAACCAGTGGTGAGCACCGCTAACTAAGAAGCTAGCTGCCTTAACACTAATCATAAACGTTAGTTCTGCTAACGCTAAAGCGCTACAACAACATAGCATTCAGTGCAAGCTAATGCTAAGGCGCTAAGTCCAAAAATGTTGATACCCACCATGCGTCGTTGGCACAACACGTTTTCAAAGTTGCAAAAGCACAAAGTTAAAAATTAGCTCTTCTATTAGCAGACGTGTTTCCACCACTTATGAAATCTGATATAAACAGACAGAACCATAAATTTTGGATAATTCATCCCAGTTTTGATTTGTTTTTATCTTTTTACCTTGAGGAACTTCATGCAGTTGCTAACAACTACTGGTTGTACCGCTAATCTAGTTGCGCTGACGGTGGAACTTTAATCCTAAATATTAGTTGTGCTAAAGCTTTAAAACAACATAGTGTTTAGTGGAAACTACTGCTAAAGCACTAATTACAACAATGCTGATACCCACCATGTAAATGGAAATAATGCAAAACAATTTCAACGTTAGCTTTCAATGCTAGCTCTGCTTTTAGTGGATTGTGTGCCCTCCACTGCTAAAAACTGATAAGAATTGTCCTTTCTGGATAACTCAGGATGTTTCCTGCTGTTTTTGTGTTGGGAAGGTTTTAAACCTGTCACATTAACACATTTAACTCCACTGAACCGGGCGGTTGAAAGCAGTTTCAGTGTTGACGGAGGTTTAACCCTGATCACTGGTTTCTGGGGATTTTTTCCTGTCATCAACCAGACTGTCTTCTCAGGCCGTTAAAGTTGTTTATGTGGCCCGAAGCTCCAAACTCCAGAGCTGTGAGGCTTTTTAACAACCAGCAGACAGTCTCAGATAAACTCGTGTTTTCTTCTGAGCGCTCCTTGTTTTCTGTTTTTAGCAGCGCTGCTATAAAAAGATGCAGCACAGAGTGGTGACTTTGATCTGCATGAAATTAACTGCAGCCTCTGACGCCTTCACTTCTCCTCTGCGTCTTTGTGTGTTTAAAACACAAAAACAATCCCTCAAAGGTTGAAACTTTTAAATGTTCCTGTGGTTTTCTGTGGTTTTTGGCCCTTTCCTGCTTTCCTGTCTTCACACCTCGCTAACTCCATTAGCCCAATGAGATTTAGCTTGTTTTAGCAATAAAACCTTTTTCTGTCTGACTGTGGAGGGTTTTTTTTAGATTTAGCTTAAAAACAGAAACAAATTGTATCTTCATGGTGGTTCAGATCTTCACTGTAAAACAGAAATATCTTGATGAATGGGTGAACTTTATTAATGAAGTTATGAATCTCTTCTTCTTTGTTGTTTTCCAGGATCAAACCGGACCGGATTCCTGACCACACTCAAAGACAGTCCAGCTAGATATCCTCCAGAGGTTCTGCTTGTTGAGCTCGTAAAAGTTCTGGAAAGTTCTGAAACAAAACAAATCGCTTCTTTTGACAGAAACGTCACATTTATACGTATAAATCACAAAATTACTTGGCTATGAATCCAGTATTGACTAAAAAAATCAAGCTGAACGGCTGGATGTGCAGCCGTTAGCGTAGCTGTAAGAGTGGTGATGAACTTAGCCACTACCGTAGCCATAAGCATGACTGCCGTTAGCGTAGCTGTAAGAGTGGCTGTATGTGTAACTGTTAGTGTGGCTGTAAAGTTACCATTAGCATAGCCTTAAAAGTTACGATAAGTGTAGCCGTTAGGGTAGCCATAAGCCCGGCTGTAAGCGTAGCCGTTAGCGTGGCTGTAAAACTGTCTGTAAGCACAGCGGTTAGCATAGCTGTTAGCTGGGATTCATCGTCTATTTGGCTGTAAGCAGAACCAGTCTGATCAGGAAAAGCTGTAAACATTCAGCCCTTCCAACATGGAGTTCAGATCTGACACAGAAAATCCACCACAGGCATTAATTAGCTCCCATACAGCCCCTCCCCTCCGCGTTTCTGATAAATCAATCCCTGACGCTGCCACCATCTGCAGCTCGATATGTCCTGTAATGCACTGCCAAGGTCAAAGTGTCGCCACCCTGACAGGGACATCAGCTTCTCTGGAAATGAATCAAATCCAGATGAAAACATTTCAGTTTGTTTTCGAGTCGTGAGCCTCCATGTTTGTCTCCTTCACTCCGCTCTGCACCATCCTGGAGGTAGTGGTGTGCTTCTTCTCCGTCTGGTCCATCGTGGGCCTGTCGGGCTTCCATACCTACCTGATCAGCTCCAACCAGACCACCAACGAGGACGTGAGTATCCCAGCGCTCCCAGTTAGACCAACACGGCCTATCTGATGGTTTAACCCCGGTGTTCCCGTTCAGATCAAAGGAACCTGGTCCAAAAAGGAGGGGAAGGACAATTACAACCCATACAGCTACGGAAATGTCCTGACCAACTGCTGCGCGGCGCTGTGTGGACCGCTGCCTCCCAGGTCAGCAGTAAACCAGCACTAATGTTGGTACAGGTAACCATGGCAACCAGATTTAGCTCAGGTAATCAGAGGTAAAGTCATTACCAAGATCAAGGCTAAAGTCTGTCATGGTAACTAATTTAGCCTGAAGGTAAATTGTCCCAGACGTTATTGCGATAAACAATAATATTGCGCTTTGACACCATTTTCAACTAATATAATGCAAAAAGACATTCTCAAAAATCAATGAATTAAATGTGTTAATGAACATTGAAGACTGGAAATGGAAGACATTTTAAATATCCGGAACAAAACAACAAATAAAATGGACTGTTGAGACCAAAGCACCAGATCTTTGGTAGAAAAACTAAAACAATAATTCATGCAAATGGAAATTATTGAGTTTGTTTTCATTTTTGTGCGATTAATTGATTTATTACTTATTGCAACAGGCCTAGATATGAAATGGGACTAAAATCAAAGGTCAGAAAAGAAAAACAAACTAAAAACCTAAATCTTGACTAAAATCTGCTACAGAATCAGGACTAAAAAGAATTTCAGTCAAGACTAAACAAAACCCCAAATCATGACCTAAATCAGGAGAACTTCTGATTTAAATAAATATATCATGAAATAAATAAATGTACAGTAATATATAGCTTAATCATTTATGTAAAAGAAATACACCTAATTATTTTACTCTATATTTTATCATAATTAATCTAAATTAACACAATTAAATATCACATAGGTTTTAGTGCATTAAAATTGATTAATTTTTATTTAAAAATTTCGACCGAGTCCCATCACTAATATTAATATACGGAGGAAAAAACAGACACAAAAACCTCTGAACTGAATAACAACTGTAGATTTCAGGCCAGTCCTTCAGAAAAGGAGGGAATCACCATAGCAACCAGCGACCAGACACTGTGTGTGTGTTGGACTTTCAAAATAAAGCTATCACTGCAGCTCATTCATAGCTAATGATAATAAAACATAGAAATCTCTAATATTGCTAGTTGCTGCTGCCGTTCAACTCATCTGGGATCATCAGTTTGGGCATGAAGCCGTGACCTCTGACCTCTCTTCTTGTTTGTGTGTCAGTCTGATCAACAGGAGGGGTCTGATCCAGGCCGACACGCCGCAGACCGCCCCCCAGTCCAACGGGACCGGCGGCGGCAGCTACGCCCCCACGCAGCTCCACAGTCACATGGTAGGTGGATATCACCCAGGGCAGCTGCAACATGGGGGCGGAGCTTCCTGTCAATTCTGCTACGTTCACGCAGCAAAGATTTCCGTTTGTGCCACTGTCATTTTACATTTGCTAGTAGATAGATCCCACAAGTCTGAACCGGGTCCACCGCCACCCCACTGAACCGCCATCTTGGTAGGAAGGCTTAGTGCAAAGATAAGCTGAACCATCGCTTCCAGACCAACAAAAACAGAGCATAGTGACACTCTAGATCAATGTGCAAGAGAAAGATACATCAACAAAATGGCTGCTGTCAGGATTGATCCGTATGAGACGGAGAATATGGCATGTTTATTGTTGTCATAGCAACAATAAACATGCCACCGTTGTCAAGACCGTTGCTATGGAGCAACTGTCATGACCGTTGTGCCATCTTGGTAGGTATCTTTGATACCTACCAAGATGGCAGTCAGCTACAAAGTTCCCAGGAGTGTGACATCACATCAGAGCAGTGTATATCTTTAAAATGATGGCGGCACAAACGATTTGGTCAGATTTGAATAAGTTAGGGTTCCAGCTTCACTCCGGTCCCCTCCTGTCCTCCCAGTGCGACCAGGACCAGTGCCTCCAGAGCACCAAGTTCGTCCTGCAGGCCGCCGCCACGCCGCTGCTCCACAGCGACCCCGTCGTCCTGCCGCCTCTCCCCGCCAAGCCCGCCTCGCTGGGCGGGCCCTGCGCCTACCTGGCCCCCGCCCAGCCGACGCTGCCGTCCTGCGCCGGAGACGTTCTGACCCTGAGGGACGCCGCCGTCGACTCCCACTGCCACCATCACCTGCACCTGCACCACCTGCACCACCACCAGCACTTCGCCAGCCCCGAGGAGACGCCCTGCGGGACGCCGCAGGGGGCCTTGCCCTGCCCCGCCCACATGCACCTGCAGCACCCAGCGCCGCCGGTCCGCTACGACCCCGTGACCCAGGACTCGCTGCACGAAGACTCGGTCAGAGGATTGGTGAAACTCAGCTCTGTCTGAACCGCCGGACAAAAAAACTTCAGGAATGTAACAAAAAAAACCTTTAAAATGACCAAAAACTGATTTATTTTTTATTTTTATGGCTTCTGAGTTTCTAATTCCACCTTTTCATAGTTTCATTTGGAGCTGTGAAAGTTCACATTTTCACTTTTTAGTGTATTTTATATGGAAAAAACAAAACACAAAGTTTTTCATCAATGGAGAAATGGAAGTCATATGGTGGTGGGAGAGATATTTGGAGCTAAATGCAATACAATCATGGAAGTGCTGGGATGGCCTAGTCAAAGTCCAACTGAGAATCTGATAAATGTGAAAACTTTCAGAATGAGTTTGAGATGTTTTGTGAAGAAGAAATGTTCAAAGCTGAACAAGAAAAACCTGCAGCGGGAACAGATTAAAAAAATGTTCTGAGTAAAAAAAGCATGCCACACTTTTCAGATTTACTTCCACTTGCCAGTGAGGGACTACTTTGAGTTCCTAGTAAAATACACTGAAGTTTATAGTTTTAATGTGGCAGAATGTGGAAAAGCTCGATACGTATTAATACTTCCGCGGGGATCTGGGTCCGTCTGTGCTTTTATTTTGAAATTCAGAACTTTGGGTTGTTTGGTTTCAGGTGTTTAACACATTCAGGTGAAGCAGTTTGAGCTGCACCAGGACCAAAGCCGGACTTCTCTTCTTTCTACCTTCATCTTCCTCCTCAGAGAGGAATTTATTTTACTTTAAATCCAGAATAAGCTACATGATGATGATGATGATGATGATGATGACTCTTTCTTCTTCTTCTTCTTCTTCGATTCTTCTTTGATTGTTTCTGCAGCTATGGAGCTGATGCGGCCCAGCTACACTGCCACACACAGTGTCAAGTTTTATACCGTTGTTGTCGACACTGCATTGAATTAAACCATTCTGTGCTTTTATTCTGAAGGTCATATATTGTTTCCTTGCTGAGACCCTTCACATTAAAAGATCCACAGATAAACTTTTACAGAATTATATGAAATAGAAATGAGGCAAAAGTAAACAATAACATGAAATGTGTGCATAACAATAACGTTTTAATAAAAATGAATAATATTGTCTTGAAAATCAGGAGCAAGTTTTCATGGGATCAAATTAATAACCAACTGAATTTTAATTAAAATAAGAATATTTATTTCTTGAGACTTGGATAAAAGGAAAATTCCACTAGAGTACATCTATGTGCATTTATGTACATTAAAGCAAGATTCAAACTTTTTTTAAAATGTCCTTGAAATGTAGGAAAAACAAAAATAAAGTAAAATAAAAAATAAAATATATTTAATCTACAAAAAAAAATCCAATTTGCTCTTAAAACTTTTCTGAAAGTTTGCAATTAGGCAAAAGTCAAAATCAAAACTGTTCAAAAAATTAAATAAACGATCTACCTTCTTGGATAATTATTGGAATAATAATTTTAGAAACTTCTAAACGTATACTCCTGATTTTCTCAATTAGTTATGAAGTGGGGAAATAAATGGAGGTAAATATGTCGGGCATCCAGGCCGCCAGGTGGCAGGCGTAGCCTTCCGTAGTACTCCTAATCATCCAATCAGCGGCCGCCGCGGGCGGTAACCCGGATACAGTTACTGGGCAGATTGCCCCGACGTCAGCTGCGAGGGAAGAGGGATTTAAAAAAACATCTGGAAGTTTTAGAGGGAAAACCGAGGAGAATGGTTCAGTTTGAAACGGAATCTCAGTTTTATAAGAGGTAAAAACATTCACAATCCAACAGAAATGCAAAATATGAAGCTATTTATCAGTAAAACCATACTTTATCAAACCGATTATTAAGGAAGAGACTAATTCCTGGAATGTATTCTTTCATTGTAAGCATGTTTGCTGGAATTTCAGAATAAATAAACCGATTACTGCACTAAAATGCAGGCAGTACGTGTTTTTTTAAGAGTTCTGGTGATTTTTCTGTATGAAGCATATTTTCGCGCTAACAGGTTTGTTGACAACGCCTTTTTATGACATAAACAAAGAAAAAGCGCGGCAGCTGCACGCAGACCCGCAAAAAACACAATAAAATTCATCTCCCTTTTATTACATCGTCTTTATATAGATTCATGTTTACATAATTTAATCTGTTGCATATTAAGATGTTGAATTCATCGCAAGAAATCGGGTTTAATACGCAGTTACACTGATTACACACGTATCCTGCTGGAAATAAGTCAAATGTGTTATTTTCGAAGTTACCACCAAATGGCACCTTGATTAGTGTGTTTAAGATATTGTTTATAGTATTGTTAAATGAATAAAACATTAATTTAGCATTTAAGGATTTCATTTTGCTGTTATCGACATCCACGATTTAACGTCGTAGTTTAAACACACGCCTATTTGTATTTGATCTAAGAGAAACATATTTTATTACTAACATTTTTTTATGTTTCATAAACGGCAGTTTTAATTGTTTTGCAACGTCAGTTGTTAAGGAGTTTTGTAACTTTTACCGGTTTGAATTTCCCGCAGTATTTGCACGTAGTACGTAATGACGTTCCATCAGCTGATTGGCTGAGTTGTTAAAGGGGTGGCATGCGCTGTGCTCCTATTGGCTGGGGGAATTCTAGCGGGAAGATTCCTATAAAAGAGCGAGCAGACAACAGACGCCGCTTCATTCTCCGCTGTCTGTCTTTATGTTCGCTGCTTCTTCTTTGTCCTAACTTTCTGACCTTTCTTAGTCTCTTTAGACGTTAAGTTTCTTATTCCTTTTTGTTCTTTATTTTTTGTGTGAAACCGAAGCATTAACGATGCTGTCTGCGCGCTCCCCTCTCTCGGTAAAGAGCCAACAGACTCTCAGCAGTCAGATGGACAACATGTCTTTGGACAAAGAGAACACGGTGAGAGCGGGAAAAAAAAACATGTCCGCCCGGATTTATTAGAACATTTATCTCTTAAGATATCTTTCTTGATCCTCTTTAACGTCTTTGTTCCTTTCCAGCCTCCCAGCCTGAACAACACCCGCGTTCTGGCGTCCAAAACCGCCCGAAAGATCTTCAGGGAAGCCGCGGTGAGTCTGTGGAAATGTTCCGGAGGAAGATCCGAATATGGTGCTGGTTGAACGGGCGGACAGCGGGAGGACGTTTAGGCGCCACGGCCTGAACTTCCTCCGGTTTAGATCCGATCAGCTCCTCTCTCTTTATTTATTTACCTGCAAATTGATTTGTGCCTTACAAAATGTGGTATTTTTATTTATGTTACACATTTTTGTTGTTTTAAAGTAGCTATATTTTATCTTAAAGTGAGTTATAATATTAAACTAATGCGTGCAAAGTATATGAAGAGTATTAAAAAGTGATGATCGTGTGCTCCATTAGACTGTAGCTAATGTTCCCTTGTTTTCCAGCCTAAAGCGGTGAAGAAGAGCAGCTCTGAGGAAGAGGAGCCTCTGCTGAAGGACAACCCTCGCCGCTTCGTCATCTTCCCCATCCAGTACCACGACATCTGGCAGATGTACAAGAAGGCAGAGGCTTCCTTCTGGACGGCAGAGGAGGTAAAAAACCCTGAGAAACGAGTAAAGATCCTGACATGATCGATGCACCCAGAGCAGGATGGAAGTGAGTCCAATAGAACCAACAACAATCAGAACTTAAAGTTCATAACAGGTTTCCCTTTTTTATTTTTATACATATTTATATGTAATACTAGCAAAATAAAGCCAGTTTTATCAGAATGTCTTAATATTAACAAATAATTTTGGAAAGAAAACGTGAGATCTGACGTCAGCTGCTCGGTCAGTAGGATTCGTTGCTCAATCATTTTAAAGTCCTGCTAGTGAAAATCATTAATGAATGATTCCCTTATTCGTAAAACCAATACCAGAGTATGACCTCACAACATGTTTCTTTGTGTCTGAGATATAAAACTACTACTTCACTCTCCTAAGGCTGTGATTTCATTGTCCTAACTTTAAAAATATAAAATCCCAACCTGGTTTTTATATTCCATTGAATTGTTGAGCTGAATTCAAAGTTGAAAATGATTGCAGCTGTGTAAAGACATTTGTTAAACAAGATGGCCGCCATAGTTGTGCTGACATCACTGAAAGTATTAAATCTTCAGAAATAATTTTTTTGTCCAACTCATCCTTTTTATTGAACTATTGAGACTTTTAGCCGCTGCCGTTCACTAATTTCTTTATTCAGTCGAAATAAATGGAAGCTGTAAACATTTGTTAACAAAGATGGCCGCCGCAGCTGCGCTGACATCACTCCAAAAATTAAATCTTCAAAACTCAGACATTCAATTTGACCCCCACTCGATCTTGAGTCTTTTAGATTCTGCGATTCACTAATTTTATTCATCCAGAATTGAAATAAATAGAAGCTGTAAACATTTTTGTCAAGCAAGATGGCCGCCGCAGCTTGACAAAAAGCTGCGGCGGTGATGTCAGTGATGTCAGGAGCGCTGACATCACTCTGATTAAATCGTCAAAATCGAGTTGGACGATACTCTACACCTTTTTCTTGAACTGTTGAGACTTTAAGCCGCTGCCCTTCACTAATTACTTCTTCTGTCTAACCTGCGTTGCCATGGCGATGTGCGTGCAGGTGGACCTGTCCAAAGACCTGCAGCACTGGGAGTCCCTGAAGGACGACGAGCGCTACTTCATCTCCCACGTGTTGGCCTTCTTCGCCGCCAGCGACGGCATCGTCAACGAGAACCTGGTGAGGAACCGGCCGCTGGTTCCGGCCCGTCTCTCCTGGTCCGACCCGTCCGGCTCACGCTGTTCCCCGTTTCGGCCACCAGGTGGAGCGCTTCACGCAGGAGGTGCAGGTGACGGAGGCCAGGTGTTTCTACGGCTTCCAGATCGCCATGGAGAACATCCACTCTGAGATGTACAGCCTGCTGATCGACACCTACATCAAGGATCCCAGCGAGAGGTGAGCGGCTCTAACTGGTGCTGCTGGGAGCTCTGGCCGGCCTCCCTCTAACGCTGCGTTCACTGACCCTCAGGGAATACCTGTTCAACGCCATCCAGACGCTGCCGTGCGTGAAGAAGAAGGCCGACTGGGCGCTCAACTGGATCGGCAACCGGAACGCCTCCTACGGTAACGCCGCCCTCTGAGACCTCACGCCGCCGTTGTCGTGGCGCCGATATTGATCGGCTGTGTTGTTGAACGCCCAGGAGAGAGAGTGGTGGCCTTCGCCGCTGTGGAGGGAATCTTCTTCTCTGGTTCGTTCGCCGCCATCTTCTGGCTGAAGAAGAGAGGCCTGATGCCCGGCCTGACCTTCAGCAACGAGCTCATCAGCCGAGACGAGGTGATTTACAGCCCATCGATAACCGATAACTGATCGATAACGGTGCCTCGGGTAGTAACCGTCTCTGTGCTGCGTTCAGGGTCTGCACTGCGACTTCGCCTGCCTGATGTTCAAACATCTGGTGAACAAACCGCCGGCAGAGACCGTCACCAAGATCATCAGGAACGCCGTGGAGATTGAGCAGGTGGGACTGTACTGGTTAGACTGGGACTGTAGTGGTTAGACTGGGTGGTTCCTCTCTCATGCTTTTTTTTTTTTTTTCTACCCTTGTTTCCCACTTTAAGAATCTCATGAACTAATTTTCTAAAACAAAGAAACGGTTGAACTCTATGAACTCTGGGAAGTTGAGTTTTAAGTGTTTTATTAAAGCTGCTGCTGGTTCCTCTCTGGTTCTGCTGGGTCTGATGTTGGTTCTGGTTCTGTCCAGGAGTTCCTGACTGAAGCTCTGCCCGTGAAGCTGATCGGGATGAACTGCGACATGATGAAGCGCTACATCGAGTTCGTAGCCGACCGGCTGCTGCTGGAGCTCGGCTTCTCTAAGGTACGGACAGAACCGGGTCGGCTCTGGCCCGGTTCCGGTGTGTGGTGATGATCCGCGCAGGGGTACGGACCTCAGCCGGTGATGGGGGCTGAGCGCTGCTGCAGGAACCCATCGGAGCGTGTGGTTCTGATGGGCCGGCAGCAGAGCGACACAGACGCCTGTCTGAACACGCCTGCAGTTTCCTCTGGGATCTTGGATTCTCCGCAGAGTGAGACCTCCTGTCCCGTTTCTGTCTCTGCAGGTGTACCGGTCGGAGAACCCGTTCGACTTCATGGAGAACATTTCTCTGGAGGGGAAGACCAACTTCTTTGAGAAGCGGGTCGGGGAGTACCAGAGGATGGGCGTCATGTCGGGTCCGACCGACAACACCTTCAGGCTGGACGCCGACTTCTGAACCGGGCTGGACTGCCTGAGCGCTCTGACTGGAGTGTCCACTGCAGACCCTGGCCTTGATGAACTGAAAGTATCGGCCAATCGGAGCGCTGCAGCTCACCTGGAGTCAACGAAACACTTTTTCACCCTCAGTGACTCTTCCTGGACTCTTAACTTAATTCACACAGTGGTTTTCTGGGCTTTTATATTTAATTTGTATATAATGTTACTTTATTTTGTCTTTTTCTTAGTTTTTTTAATAAATGTTGTGAATATAAACTTGTCAGTTCTTTAAATTTGTTTTTCAGTTCAGGATTTTGATTGGGGTCAAAGTTAAACATGAAGGCTCTAATTTTAGGTTATTGGTTAAGAACATTTCAGCCGCTGCACCCAGATTTCAGGCCTGATCGCTACTTTCTATGTGCAATAATTGAAACTTAGTCTTTCAAATAAGGTATTATAATCTGAAATAAAGGGAGCATGTAGATGTTAAGAAGGAATGATGGGCTTGAATCTTTAAGTATCCCACAGTTGTTTGGTTGACTTGGTAAAATGATCATTTTCTCTACATTTGCATTGATTCTAGTTGTAGTGTTGGTAGCTCCCGGGTTTAGAGAACAGTGATTTTAAAATGTAAAAAGAATTAAATTTTAAGTTATCAATGTATGCCTTTTACTTATCTAAAAACGTTTAGTTTATATAGATAATGTAGTTTACGACTTGGACTTGAACGCACCGCCGCTCCCTTACCACGTGATCTGTTACGTCACACAAGGAAGTAAACAAAGAGCCGAACGTTTCTAATTTAGTGTTTGAACCTCCGTCAGAATGTCGATTTCTAACCCAAGACAAGTGTTTTCAAACCCGGTAAGATATTCTATTAACATATTTCTACCTTTAGATCCGATCTAAGCTTCACTTTTCAACTTTAATCCGTTTTTATTCGTTTTATTTCTTAAGCATGTGCTAGCATGTTAGCTAAGCTGCCCATCTGTCACGTCGGAACCAGAACTTTTTAAGCACGTTTGAAATGTTTAGTTTGATTTTTTTAATGGTTTCATTTTAATCTCAGTAGGCGGGGAAAGTGAAATAAATTAGTTAATTTTGGTATTGTAAAACTAGAAGGATGATGACGTCAGTTAAAAAAAGAAGCTTATAAAAGGAGGAAAATATACAAATTACGAATGAAAGTCTTGGAATTTTCATAATTTCCAAAATCTTAACGTGATGCAGAACATCTTAAAACAAGAGTATGGAAATACTTAAGTGTTTAAAATCTTTATTCACCATTTTATTGTCTAAATAATGTGACTTTCTTCGGTTTTTATGTAAAATAAATATTTTTCATCCATTGAACGTTATTACATTAAGTGTATGTAAAAATGTGGCAGAGTTTCCCTCATTCAGGAATGTTAATGCAGCTAAAAGTCTTGTTTGTTCTGTGAGATCATAAAACAACGCAGACAGCTTTCCCTTCCCAACATGGCCGACCTGCTGTCATGTGAATCTGGTGGCTGTGGCTTCCGGCTGTTTCTCTGTGCAGCTCTTTGTGTTTTCAACTGAAAATACTGAAAAAATAAGTCAAAACAAAACAGCTTTTATGTCTGGAAGTGGCTGATATCTCATCAGAAAACTGAAACTGTTTTCTGCTTCTGTCCACAGTCGATCCCTTTCGCTGGCACCATTCTGGGCGGTTTACTGCCCCAGGAGATGGTTCTGATCCAGGGCTCGGTACCATCTGGTGCTGACAGGTGACAAAGATGTTTCTGTTTATTTATATTTACTCAGATTCAGGTTGATCTCTAATCTAACATGGTATTTAACAGAAGCTAATGCTAAAGCACTAACTTACAGTATGTATAGATTTATGTTTGTATCTTCTTCTCTTATGTTATATGTTGTTCTTGTATGTTATTTGTTTTAAAGTAATGAGAAAAAGAACAGCCTTCACCTCTTCAAAATAAGAGCAGGAATATAAACGTCTCATTACTTGAACGCACCGTTCAAGTAATGAGAACTTAACTGTTTACAAAACAGTTAAGTTAATTATTGGTTTAGAATTTATCCATAATAATTAATTTAGGGGAAGCTAAGTGTGGCTAAGTCCAGAGAATCCTTGTACTTATCCAGCATCCCAGAGGTCCAGAGGACACTTACACTTATTTAGTCTCCAGAACAGGGACTAGAACTTGGAATCCAGAAAAACTACTTTAGCCACTACTTTTTAGACTCCTGATCTCCCAACCCAGAAAAGGAATTGGACCAGAGGATAATTACTTATCTTCATCTACCAACCCTGAACAGGATATCTAGTTCATTTACTTTGGATCAACATTATTAGCTTTTTCTTCTTTTGCTCTTTCTTTTGGTTTGTTATTTTGTTTCTATTTCCTTTTAAATCCTGTAAAGCACTTTGTATTGCCTTATTGCTGAAAATGTGCTACATAAATAAAATTACCTTTACCTTTTCAAAGTGAGCAGAAACACTAAATGCTATTAGCATATTAGCAGACGTATAACCACCACTGCATCTGAACAATCACTTTCTGAAATACAATTTACATTTAATATCAGCCCAGTCTTCGTTATTGGACGATCCCGGTATGTTAAAAATTACCGTCATCGGCCAATACTGATATTAAAATTGAAATATTGTGCATTTCTGAATGAAAATGGTTTTTTAGCTCGTTTTCTCTGCGACTTCTCAGGTTCCAGGTGGATTTTACGTGCGGCAGCAGCGTGAAGCCGCGGGCCGACGTGGCGTTTCACTTCAACCCCAGACTGAAGAAGAAGCGCATCGTCTGCAACACGCTGGAGAAGGAGCGCTGGGGCAGCGAGGAGATCCTGTACCAGATGCCTTTAAAAGTCGGAGCTGTCTTTGAACTCATCATCCTGGTCCTGAAGGACAAGTACCAGGTGGGAGACACTGCTGTCCTCACAGCTGGTTTATTATCTAGAAGAAGTTAGCTAATATGTTACATCAAGTAGAGTGGAAATGTCAATATAAAACAAAAAATATTTTGAATATTTTCTCATCTGGCTGTTAAATCCTTCAGCTGTAAGTTTCAACCATGTTGGTGTAGCAGGTTAGCTCTGCTGGTTGAAGCCTCGTCACTTTCTAGAGTTGTTGCTTTTGCTTCTTAGAAAAAGTTTCTAGATTTGCTGCTAGTTGTTTTTTGACAAAAAGTTTCTAAATTTCTCGACGTGGACTTTTGAAAAATAAAAACTTGCTAAATTTGTTGCTAGTCGCCGTTTTTATTAAAAACTTGCTACGTTTGTCGCAGTGGCTTTTTAAAAAAGAGTCACTAGATTTATCACTAATCAATTTTTTTGAGAAGTCATTTACTAATCGCTTTTTTGGTTAAAAAGTCGCTAGATGAGTTTGAAATGTTGCTAAGTTAGCATCAGTGCTTTCCCTTGAATCTTAGATTAAACAGTTTGGTGTTGTCTCTCTTTTTTTCTGCAAAATAAAACTTCAGAATGAATAAATTGTATGTTTTTATCAACATTCAAGCACTGCAGTTAGCTGTGGGGTACCACAAGGCTGGGCGCTCGGTCCCGTTGACTTTATCCAGAAATGAAGTTATTAAAATAAATGCCATGATTTTTGCTTGTTTTAGTCAGAAGTTAAACACCAGAGGTGATGTTTGTTTGTCGTTAAGGTTGCGGTAAACGGAGCGCACGTGTTGGAGTACAAACACCGCCTGGATCTGAACCGGGTCGACACCATCCTCATCTCAGGGGCAGTCGCAGTTCAGGCTGTGGCCGTTCTCCCTCCTGCTTCTGTAAGTTGATTTAAACGACGAGACGTCCAGCCGGCCATCCAACAAACCAACCAGCCATCCAACATGTCTGTCTGTTTCAGAGTCCCGCCTCTCCTGCTTCCAGTCTGACCAGCCTGAGTGGCTCAGACTCTGAGGTAAACAAACAGCCTGGAAACATTTTTCCACTTCCTGTTGTTTCAGATCTTAAGTTGTTTTTCTCCGTTTTCCAGACGATTCTCTCATTCAGAGACCTGGTGAGTTTTTCTGCTTCACTTCCAGGTTAAAAACAGGAAATTTAAACGTGTGAATTCCTGTTCACAAACCTGTACCTGGTTTCTACCTTTACCTCGTCCGTCCCTTTAGTCGTCCTCGACGCGCCTGAATGAAAACCAGACCTGCATCTCAGTAAATCAGAAAATTATTGAAAAGTTAATTTATTTCACGCAGTGATGTTTATTTCTGCTCATTTCGTTCTTATTGGCTTACAAATAAAACACGCAAACCCAAAATTTGGTTTTCAGGCTTCAGAGGTTTGACTTGTTGAAATTTTCGTTTTTCATAAAGTCACTAAATATAGTTAAAGTTTTTTTTTTTTTTTTTTTAAGTTTCCATCAACGCTTTCCCGTTAAATTTAATTTTAATTCTTTTTTTTTAAATTTGCATTTGGGATCAATAAAGTAATTTTGAATTTGTTCAACAGGTAAATTAAACCTTTTAGTGTCTATAAATTTCTCCTGCATAAAATGTAACAATTTTAATAAAAAAATAAGATAATTTATAGTTTTTATTAAATAATTTAAATAATAATAACCTGAGATGATTAAGTTTTTAATTTTATAATGTAATAGTTTTAATTAAATTATGATTTAAACTAATTTAGTAATATTAATGAGATTATTTTTGCTGACCTCAGAAAGTTCCCTTCAGAGGGCGGCTGGAGAAGGGGTTAAAGGTCGGACGCAGCATCATCATCAAAGGACAAACGAGTCCGAATGCAAAAAGGTAAAGCACACCTGATGATGTCACTGACTCCGCCCCCGCTGTAGCTTGATTCATGTGTGATGTTCCAGTTTCGGCGTTAACCTGCGCGACGCCAGCGGCCGCGACATCGTCCTCCACCTGAACCCCCGCCTGGCCAAACGAGTCTTCGTCAGGAACTCGTTCCTGTCCGAGTGCTGGGGCGCCGAGGAGTTGGACCTGGAGGCCTTCCCCTTCGCGGCGGGGGAGTACTTCGAGGTGAGCGTCCCTGTTGACCGTCTGGGTCGGTCCGGTCCGGTTCTGACCGCCTCTGCTCTCCCTGCAGATGATCGTCCGGAGCGACGCGCGGCACTTCAGGGTCGCCGTCAACGGAGGCCATCAGTTCGACTACAAGCACCGAGTCCAGGACCTGAGCGCCGTCGGCCAGCTGGAGGTGGAGGGAGACGTGACGCTCCTGGACGTCCGGATGATCTGAGCCAGAAACACTAAACCACTAAACCGGGGCGTCCAAACTGCGGCTCAGGTGTTTACGGACAGAAGGAAAGGAGCAAAATACAGAGAAATAACTCAAACATTCTGGAAACAAAACTGGGAAATTTTTAGAAAACCATGGAAATTTCCAGAGTTTCAAACATTTATCACTAAAAAAAACTGAAAAATTTTGCATTTAGCCCCAAATTTATTTTTAGGAAAAACAGGGAAATTTGAGTTTTCAAAGTCAAAAAAAGTTCAACTTTTTAAACAGAAATTTTCATTTTTCTTTTAGACAATTTCTGATATTAATCTCAAAATTCAAACTTAGTTTTTGGTGGAAATTCATTACTCCTTTAATTTTTTTCTTTTCAATGGCCATGTTCATCGGCGTTTCTATTCTTAATTAGGATGAAATTATCACACTATATTCCGTAGCCAATATTTTCTTTAAAATATAAAATATTGGCTGCAAAAAACTGGATACATAATTTAGACAAACCTTTCCAGCATCAAATCTGTTTCTCTGTAAGTCAAGTATCGCATGCTTAGTTTATTGAGGAGGTGAACAGTTTTTTTGGCTTCTTGTTTCGATGACAGAAGTTTGGACACTCGGCCTCGAAGCATGTCTGACGCCTCTGATATTCTATCATTAACATTAACTAATTACTGCAGTGATTTCTGGATCATTGTGACGGATTCAAGGCTGAAATAATCCTAATGCTTGATTATTTATGAAGTTGAATGTTGTATTATTACTGGCCTCTTAAAGAGGAAGATTGTTTTTTTGCACTCAAGGATGTAAAGATGTGAAGAGACGAAACGATGGTTGATTCATGTGGACGGATTTTGTTTTTAATGTTCTTACTGATGGAAAAATGATCTGATAAAATGAATCCGACATGCTGTGCTAATAAGAATTTACTTTAACCTTAGTGACTTTGTTTTTGCACCATAACACTTTGGCTTCCTCGCAGCGTGACGTCACCCCCCACCCCTCATCTTCCTGTCGGAGGGCAAAAATAGCCGCTAGCCGACTAGCATCGGTTTTAGCTGTTGAGTTGTAATTATCACACACGAAATGTTAAATGTGCGCCTGATGTCTAAAAGATAAAGAGACATCAGCTTCGGTAGTGTTCAGGTAGAGAAACGTTGTTATGCTAGTTTGACAACTACAGCATGTAAACGTGACCGAGTTCAGAGTTTCGGATCAGTAGCGAGTGAGATTAAATTAGCTAATCTACCACAGCGATTACTACAAGATAAACCTCAAGCCTAAAGACATAAAACATGTTCTGTTCTTTAAGTATAAAATGTTTGTGTTTTTCTGACCCCGATACAGGGTCACGTTGCCAGTTGCTATGGCAACGAGTCCGCTTGTAACGTGGTGGTCAGAGCGATTAAAAAAAAAAAAGTTTTACATTTTTCATTATTCTTCTCTTTGCTGCGGTGCATGTCACTAAATTCCTACATCTCATCTAATTAACGGAATTGTTCCATATCGGCAGCCATGACAGCGTTGTGCGCATGCGTGACATTTCCGGATGTAAACAAGGTGCAAGGGGTGACGTGACACGGACGGTATTTAAGGTCTTAGCTAGGCTATAAATGCAAAATCTTAACTCAGCAGCCCAAACTGCCAACACTTATGAGAACTTAATGTAAAGAAAAATAAAACATGAAAGTTTATTTCCTTTATTCTAAACCAGAATATCTGTATAAAATCAGTAGTGCAAACATTACATTAAAAAAGTAAGATTACATTTTTATTAAATACTTTAACCTAATGTACAAACTATGCATGAATTAGCGGCTCATTAGTATCCCAGCATTCACTGGGTCAGGGGTCAGAGGTTAGAAGTCAGCATCCAGTCTCTGGGGGTGTTGCCATGACGCCCATCCTCTGGTACTCCCCGACCCGCTTCTCAAAGAAGTTGGTCTTCCCCTCCAGAGAAATGTTCTCCATGAAGTCGAACGGGTTCTGCAGAGACAGAAACGGGACAGGAGGTCTCACTCTGCGGAGAATCCAGGATCCCAGAGGAAACTGCAGGCGTGTTCAGACAGGCGTCTGTGTCGCTCTGCTGCCGGCCCATCAGAACCACACGCTCCGATGGGTTCCTGCAGCAGCGCTCAGCCCCCATCACCGGCTGAGGTCCGTACCCCTGCGCGGATCATCACCACACACCGGAACCGGGCCAGAGCCGACCCGGTTCTGTCCGTACCTTAGAGAAGCCGAGCTCCAGCAGCAGCCGGTCGGCTACGAACTCGATGTAGCGCTTCATCCCCATCAGCTTCACTGGCAGAGCGTCAGTCAGGAACTCCTGGACAGAACCACCATCAGACCCAGCAGCACCAGGAAGGAGCCAGCAGCAGCTCTACTAAACACTTTAAACTCAATTTCCAGAATTCACAGGGGTCGGCTCTAATTTTGGAAATTAAAAGTTCACTGAATTTATGGCCGAAATTTCTAAATTAGGAAGCAAGGAAACAAGAAAGCAAAGGAAAGATTCAAAAAAGGAAGGAACAAAAGATTCATAGGAGGGATGCAGAAAGAACAAGAGAAGAAGAAGTAAAGGACATGATGAAGGAAGAACATAAGGAAAGGAGGAAAGACGAGTACAGAACACAAAATACAGGACGGGATAAGGAAGAAAAGACGGATACATGAATGATTAGGAAGGAAGATAAGATGGAAGTAGGAAACAGGGACATAAGGAAGAGTGTCACCTTCCACTTTTCCAGATTTTTGGACAGATTCATCTGGACACATGATGTAAACAGGTCAGAGGTCAGGTGATGACGTATACAGGAGTCTCCTTCAACAGAGGTTCCTCCTTTGTTAGAAACAATAGTTTTAAAATCACATTTTATCCACCTTATTCCTGGGAGGTTTACTGGAGATACGATTATGGTCTTACTTCCGGCGCCCACCGGAAGTAGCAGTATTTACTTGTAATTTGTAGGGATTTTTGCTAATCTATATCCATGATAGAAGTTACGTCTCTCTTTTCGGTTATTGTACAATATTTAGTAAAACTTGTTTACGGACACGCCGAGCTGCTCAGTGCAGAGGATCGTAATTATGAGTTTAATCCCGGAGAGCGACAGGAACAAAGATAAGTTCTGTAACGGAATGACCGTCAGTTAGCTGCGCTGCTAGCAGCTCGTTTCTCTGAAGATCTGACAGTAATAAAGACGAGAAAAGCGGAGAAGCTGGTCAGAGATCCGGTTTGTGCCGACAGTAAAACAGCAGAACTACATCATATTAGCTTGGTGTGATGTGAATTTGATTTTTCATTTGAATTTTAAAAAAATAACAAAGTTCACGAAGTGGCTGGGCTAGCATTAAATTTCTATAAGTCAAAATAAAATATCCGGGCTTATTTAGTCCATCTGAACCAGAATCTCGAGGTTCTCCAGGAGAAATAACAGCAGCTGCGCTTCAGACCGTAATACGGTGAATCTCCCCACTGGACCAGAACCGAACCGAATCACACATTAGCCTGTTATAGAGAGCGAATTGCCACCGGAAAGTGTCGTAAGATGCCCGTGTGGATCTCGGGTAACTGTTGTGCTGTTCGTGGCTCTCTAACAATCAGACCACGTTTAATTTGTGAGCTCCTAAAACAAAATGGCAGAGTTTCTGTGATAAGCGGTAGTTTTCATGACTTACCGACAGATAAAGAAACAAAAAGAATTTGGCTAAAAATTCTAAACTTGCAGAGAGAACCCAAAATGCTTTATGTGTGCTCGTTTTATTGTGTGCATAAAAAGCCAACGGGAGAAAATCCGTATCCGAAGCAACCGAGTCAGTGAAGAAGCTAAATATTCTAGTGCGGGATATTTGCGGCCATTTTAAGTCATCATCCCTCCACGCAATAGCTGTAGGTTGCGGTAAAACAACGTTGCCACACTTAAGCTGTGATAGCTGGTGTTCCCACATATTTTATAGCCTAAATGCTCTGACGAGAGCCGGTTAGCGAGTTGCTAACACGTAAACAAATGGCGGTTCCGGTTTGCGGCGGAAGTCGCGCCCATAAACCACGCAAAGCCTCATGGGGGCTAGGAATAAGGTAGCTATTATGACTCTCACTACTCCAGAAAGAAAATCAATTTTAATGTAAAGATTTGTCTTATGAATGAAATATTATCAATGTTTTTCTCTTTTAAACATTCAGTCCCAACATCATTTTTCCACTTTAATGGCCAGAAACAGATTTCAAGCGAGTAAAGCTGTTAAAGATTTAAACTAATCTTCAATGACTGATGTTTATAGCATAAACACCAAATCTCAGAGTAATGGTCAGAAATTAGCTGGGTTTTTTTTTTTTTTTTTTACTAAAAACCAAGTTAGCCCCGATCAGCTTCTTGAAGGTGATTAAACAAATATTTCTCATGAATAGCCCCCAAAAGGCTGTTTTTTATATCTCTTACCGAGATCTTCTTATGCATCAATCTCAATTCCTCAAGTCTGTTGTTTCTGAACGAAAAGGAGAAACAAAAACTGCATCGTCTCTGCTTCGGTTTCACACAAACATCATAAAATAAAAATATTTAAAAAGTTTAAACTGGAAAGACTAAAGTTAAAAGGTCCAGAGAGCCTAGCTAAGAGCTGCAGTCCCATCATGGCCGTTTCTTTCCTTGTTTTAACTGACGTTCCTTTTCCTGCAATTGAAATCTTTGAGCTACAACTCAACTAGCCAATAGGAGCCCGGCGCTGTCTGCCACAGAGAGAACAAAGCCAATGAGAAACGAGAACACGTCCAACCTCACGTGACCGTTATACAGTTTTAAAACTGGAAGAGCTGAAATAAAGAAAAGCTTTAATAGTAGAAATACAATAAACTACACTTGAAAAAAAAGCATATTTTATAAATAATATTGTTTAAAAATTGATTTCTTTATATTTAGGAGGTTGAGGTGATAGATTTGAGATATTTCATTCAAACACAAATCTGTTAATTAGGATATAGAGTATTTTTTGCCTCCTTTTTCAAAAACCTATTAGATTTATCTTTTCATACATTCACCCCATCAATTATAATATTGTTCAGCTTAGGGTGGAATTATATCTAGTTTCTGTACATTTCTAACAAATTAATACTCTCAGCATATTCTCTAACTTAGGCTGTGAAATTATTTAAATTTTTTTATTAAATAAATGTTCAATGGACTAAATGCCTTTATCCATACTGTTCACATGAATACAAATGCCCTTTTATGTAAAATATTATTCAGTATTGGAACTGTTTGAACTTTATTTCAAAACTTTAACCATTTGTCACAGCAATATGTAAAAGAAATACTGCATATTTTTTAAGAACAGAGGAAGCCAGAATAAATGTCCCTTATTTTGTCTCGTCTTTAAGGAATCTTCATGTCGAATTTCCAAATTCAGAGATAAACTTGTAGGATTTTCCTGTTTTATTGAGAACATCCCTGGAAAGAAATCAAAATGGTCACACAACTTTCAGGAGATGAAGGGAACCAGGATGGAGGGAACAAACCAGGACGGAGGGAACGAACCAGGACGGAGGGAACGAACCAGGATGGAGGGAACAAACCAGGACGGAGGGAATCAGGATGGACTCGGATGTAGTTTTGACGTTCATCTTGGTCTGAAAGCAGCTTTTTGTCAGGTCAACAGGGTTAATGCCCGTTTTCTTCCTTCTAATCTTCCCACGAGGAGAATCTCACTGCATCTCCTCCCTTCCAGCCTCCATCGGCCAAAACTCACCAAGTGAGGCCGTTTTTAGGCCATTTGGTCTCAGATCTTCCCCAGCAGCGGCGTCTCAGATGAGCGAATCGTAGCGACGCGCCGGCAACCCATCCGGCTCGTTACTAACAGAACCGGAGTCTGATTGCGTCAAGCTGCTGCGGGAAACTCTCCCACAGCTCACAGAACAAAATTAAACAGGAGAAACTGAAACTCAGATGAATCATTTTCAGCAGACTCTGTTGATGGATAATAAAAACCCAACCAGAGGTTAGAAATCATTTCTCCTTTCTGGTCCCAACAGGAAGTAAAACACTGAGCCTGTTACAATAAGCAATAAATCAGTTTATGGCATGATAAATTAAAACAAACTCAATGATTTCAATTGCATGACTTCTCTTTTACTACCAAAAACTGGATGAATAAAGTCTTCATTCTGGAGTTTTGGTCTCAAGTAGCCATTTCCTAGAAGGACATTTTTTTAGAGACTTCAGAAATCATTTTATTTATTTTGTTTTGTTTATTTATTTTGGTTATTTAAAATGTCCTGCAGTTTCAGTCTTAAATGTTCATTAGAAGTGAAAGTTTATTGATCTTTGAGAACGAGTTCTTGCATCATTATGCCATTATCATTATGTTAGTTGCTGGATGATAAATTGTCCCAGAAGTTATTGCAATAAACGATAATGTTATTTTAATACCATTTTCAACCAATATAATGGCAACAGCAAAAATAATGCAAGAATGCATTCTCACACTTTAATTTCTAATGAACAGTTAACACTGGAAGTGGAAGACATTTTAAATATCTAAATAAACAGAAACTACAAATAAAATGAAGTCTCTAATCAAAATTGTCCTTTAAAAAAAAAAAAAAAGGTTTGCGACTAAAACACCAGAGAGAAACAATAAATCATGCAAACGAAATTGAGGTCGTTTTAATTTATACGATTAATTAATTTATTGATTATTGTGACAGGTCGACCAGAGGTTCATTTATTTTCTTCACCAACTGAAAGTTATCCTAAAAGTAAGCATAAAGTATGAATGTTTGCTGCTGACGGGGCCGAACTTGAGGAAAGGGGTTATTAAGGCAGCAGGTGTCTATACATCTGTCTACATCTGGGCTGCTCTTGGTCCGATCCCTCTCTAGGAGCCGTTTGCCCTGGTGGGCCAACCCAACCAGAGGTATGAAGCCTCTGACGGCTCCTAGGACCTCTGGGACCCTCAAACCCCTCCACCACGATAAGGTGGCAGCCCACGGAGGGGAAAATAAAACCAGAAACAGTTATTAACTGATCTGGGAGAGGCCTGAAGATGGCGCTCTGGTGTTTAACAACATCACTTTTCTCTCCAGCAGCTCCACCTGGTTTGGCGTTCTGATTGGCTGTGGTTCCTTCCTGGTGGAGGGCATTGGCTGACATGATGCTGCCATCACCTAACCGTTCTCCCTGTCCTGCAGTTAACTTTTCACTTCCATGAGCAGAGAAAGTTCTCCTGATCAGCTGACCTGTTGCTGTGTCTCTGCTCTGTCTCCTCTCAGCTCCAGTTGGTTGTGACAGATGGCTGCTGGTACTGAGCCCGGTTCTGGTTCTGCTGGAGATTTCTTCCTGTTAGAGAGAAGTTATTTCTCTCCACAGTCGCTACATGCATTTTCTGGATGAAGGATTGCTGTTCAGTCAACGACTCAACACAAGTGATTTGCTGTCGCCCCCTGCTGGTCAGGAGGAATAAATGTTGCAAGTAATGACTCCATACAATCTGCTGGGTTTCCTTTGACAAACTGTTTAAACTACTTTAATTAACTGAACCTAAAGAATTAATAACTAGGATCAATGGGAACCTATGAATGAATTCAAATGACTTTGCAAAATGCCTTGACAACATTGTTGTGAATTAATGTTATAAATACAAATTAATTGAATAAATCTGTTATTTTACTGTTTAATTTGAGGTTTTATTAGTTTGGGGTTTTGATACGTTTTTGCATTGGTTGTTGGAGTTTTGATGTTTTGAGTTTTGGTTTTAAGAACTTTGAACGTTTTGAGTTTTGGTTTTAAGGATTTTGAACGTTTTGAGTTTTGGTTTTAAGGATTTTGAACGTTTTGAGTTTTGGCTGTTGGGGACATAGACAGTTTCTTTTATATTGGTTGTTTGGGTTTTTGTTTGTTTTTTATATTGGTTATTGGTGAGGCGGATTTGTTGGTTTAAGTGTTCAATTTTATATTGCACCAATTCACAACAAATGTCATCTCAATGCACTTTGAAATAATTTCAGATCAATCACATATATTCCAATTGCAATTAGTTAACAGTACAATAATCTCTGTCAATTAATAAAGTAGTTTAAACAGTTTGTACCAAAGGAAACCCAGCAGATTGTAGAGTCACTGACTTGCAGCATTCATTCCATCTGACCAGCAGGGGGCGACAGAAAATCGCTTGTGTTAAATTGTTGACTTCACAGAAATCCCTCATACAGAGGATGCTTGTAGCGACTGTGGAGAGGAAGAACTCCTCTCTAACAGGAAGAAACCTCCAGCAGAACCAGAACCAGGCTCAGCACCATCCATTTGCCACAACTGACTGAAGCTGAGAGAAGACAGAGCAGAAACACAACAGGTCAACTGGTCAGGAGAACTTTTTATCTTCATGGAAGTGAAAAGCTAACAGCACAAGAGGAAGAATAGTTAGGTGATGGCAGCAGCATCTGAGCCAATGTCCTCCTCCAGGATGGAACCACAGCCAATCAGAACGCCAGACAACGTGAGAAGAGAAACTTCCCTTTAACAGGCATACTTTACAAAAACAGTGAAAAATAAAAATTCCCTTTAACAGGAAGGCTTTCCAAAAAGGTTCACACTGCACCAATTATTTACAATGGTTAAGTTATGTAAGCTTAAGCAATGCTTCTTACTGAGGATACATGAGGTGACATTGGGAAGGAAAACCTTCCATTTAACAGGAAGATTAAAAAGACTCACACTGCACCAATTATTTACACTGGTTAAAAATTAATTAAGCTAAGGGAATGCCTCAGATTGAGCATGTATGTAGTGATAGTGGAGAGGAAAAACTTCCCTTTAACAGGAAGAACCCTACTGCAGAACCAGACTTTGGCTCTGTATGAAGGACCATCTGTCACTTCCCCCATGATATTCAAAAGGACAGAGCACATTACCTCTGTCCTGCAGCTCCAGCAGATCTCTCCGTTGGCCATCGTCATCCAGAAGAAATGAAATTGCATCAGGCTTCGAGTCATCGTCCAGAAGAAATGAAATTGTACGAGGCCATCGGTTGTTTCGACGCAAAAATAAATCGGTTTTCACGTTTAAATTTAAATTGTTGAACGCAAATAAAATTGATTTGAGTTATTGAATTATAAAAGTATGGACCCTGTCACTGAAATTTAATCTAAATATTTCAAACTAAGTCAAGTAGTACAAAAATAAAAAAAGGTATGTTGAAATGTAAATGAAAGACCATAAAAATATTTTAAATAGCTTAATGCAGCTAAAATAATGTCAATACAGCCACATGATCACTAATGTGTAGTCATGATAAAGGTTTATTATAGGGATCTTTGCTAAGCATAAGATGCCTCTAAAGTGCATTCGCCAAACCCTTGGCAGCCATCTTTCTTTTCCAGTACAACTGACTTCAACCATGAACTTCATGTTCCAAAATGCTAGGTACTCCTAAACCTACAGGTCACAGCAAGTGTTTCCAAAACAGCACAAAAACCCATAAAGTTAGAGGGATTTTCAACAGAATCCTTCTCAGTTCAGACTCTCAGCAGAATCAAACCAAAGCAGCACACCGAGAGGCCTAGCTTAGGCCTACAACAACAGCGTTAGCATCGCATCAAACCAGCAGCAGCTCCTACCCTGAGGTGTCTTCTAGACCCGCCATCGAACAGTTGCTTGACCTAACCTACCTTTGAAGGGTCGGGCGGATCCCCCAGGCAGCTTGAAGAGATCCTCGGTTTGATTGTAGATCAACCTAGGTATATCCATTATCGATCTGCCGCTAGTACCAGACGCCATTTTTTATCCTCGGATATTTCAGGGATGCCAGCAGCCAAACAAACCGCCGTTGAGAAGCCATGGTGCGGTCGCTCTTCCCATGCTGCTCTGTTTAAACACAAAAAAATGGCTTCAATAACTTCACCAGGGATAAAAACAACTTCGAATAAGGTTTCAGAAATATAACTTACCGAATAACAAATGGAGAGATTTCAACCATGGCGCTCCAGCGGCCTCTTCCGATTTCAAACATGGCGCTCCCGCGGCCTACTCACGTAGTCTAGTTTATTCTCAGTAGGTCAAGTAAAAGCCCCAAACGACAGAAATGACACGATTTCAGGTAGATCCGCATAAGCTTTTAGTCACTAAGGCTGGGGGTCCACGCGGATTCATTTTAATCGTTTTAATCCTGGTTCCAGAATGGATGAATATCAAAACGCTGTTTTTTTTTGTCTGTATGCGGCCAGGTGGTAGATGTCTAATGATGAACGCTCACGACGTAAGCGCGCCATATTTCTAAGAGCCCTAGGCGCATGCGCCAAGGGCTCATAGAAAACAAACATGGCGCCGTCCAGCAGAGTTGCCGAATTTGACAGTTTCAAGTCCAAATACAATGTAAAACTCTAAAAACCTCCCAAATTCAACAACAACAAAAAGCAGTCCGAATCTCAACCTTTAATAAAACTCATGTTAATAGCACTATATGTTTTTTCTATATATCTCCCTAATACAGTTTTAGAATGCTTTAGATTAAAACTAACTTGTAATTTTTTCTAACAAGAAGCCAGCTTAAGTCTCAAATTTAGAATAATTTAGAGAAACAGTGAAGACTTATTCATATACATAACTATATCTCTAATGTAGTTGTCATCCCTAAAACTATATTAGGGATAAGATGGCTTGTTATTAGAAAAATGTACATTTTCAAAGCTGCTCCAGTATGCCCTGATTGTTATGGAGGATGTAGAGTGACAAATGACAACTTATGAAATAATTACTTAAATGTGTCATTAAGTTATTAAAACTGTTCTCATGTTCATATATTCTGTCTTCTGATCCATCTTGAAATAATATAAGTTTATTCATAAACTGCTTATTAAAAATGTACAATAAATCTTTCTGAAATACTTTTTTCTTTATTCTTGGTTAAATTTATGCAAATATAAATCAACAGATTGTAATTAAAAGTTCAATTTAGATTTCATTACAGTGCAAATCATGAAATTCTCGTCGTTGTGATATTTCTGAGGAGAGGATGGGATGCTGGTCCACGTTTCAGGAACAGAAACCATGAAATGCTTGGAGAAAAAGAGATTAAAATGAGGCCGTGGGGATTAGGACGAGAGGAAGATCAGAAGAGAAAGAACAACAGCCAAACATTCTTTCTGTTTGGCATTCTGTTCTTTCATTGTTGAAAGAACAGTTCAAAAATGCAGCTGTTTTATGTTTTCCACAGAAGATAAACAGACCAGTCTGGACCTTCAGAACCAGACTGGTCTGCAGATGGACTCCAGGCCAGCTTTGTATGAACGACCATCTGGCTCTATCAACAGAAACTTGTTGTCAGGAACGATGCCCTGGACAGACCCCTCCTTAAAAACTGTCTGTCAACATGAATCTGCTAAAAAGCCAGAGAAACTCAAGAATAGCTGAGAAACAAAGTAGTTTTACTAGATCAGCAGTTTTGCCTCCCGGCCAAATGGCGTCACTGTTCTCCACTAAACGCAACCTTGGCCAGACTCCGCGGTCTTTTTTTATTTTCCCCTCGCTTCTTTTGGCTGCAGCTGAATGTCGGTCAGTAAGGCAAAAGGGCGGAGACACGAAGTTTCCCTTATCCGCCTCCGTGCGCTTCCATTGGTCACGCCCCCTCAATGCTGGCCCCTGATTGGTCGGTGGTTGTTACCGGGTGGGGTGGGGAGACAGCAGCGGAGGTTCGGTTGTGTAACTACGTACGTCAGAGTCCTGCGGTCATAAACGGGACGCTGTGTTTATATAACAGTCTGCAGCTCAGAAAGGTGAATTAACTCCACTTTATATGTTTCAGTTTAACTCTCCGTGTTTTTTGTACTTGTTAATCTACTAAAAGACAAAATAAATAACCTAAAAACACAAGACAAGCTACAGAAATCCAAATATAAGCGCGAACAGACAAGAAAAAAAAAACAGAAACAAGAAAATCTTATTTCAACATATAAAGTTAGAATTTTGCCTGAATGTCTTAAGGGTTTAGGTTCTTTGGGGCAACAAAAACAAAAACATTTTAATGATTGTCTAAGTCCGTGGTTGAACTTAACAGACGCTTTAATCACATTTTTTTTATGGAAAAATGTTTTGGACTTTGATGTCCAAAACAGACATCAAAGTCAAACAGGTTCAAAAATATATGTGTCGTTTTGTCTGGTACCATAAACAAGTCCAGTTCAGAGATTACAATATCTACCTTTCTGATAAAACACCATTTACTTCAGTAAAACATGGACTGATACTTTTTTCTTGTTAATTAACTGCAATACTTGGATTTTCTTTTGGGATTCGTGACGTTTCAACTGCTGTGCTGACTAAGCTAATAAAAGTTCACTCCAGCTCGGGTGGATTAAAAGAAATAACATATTTGGAAAATGTTAAACTAATTACGTTTTTCCCAATCAGTAAACATAATACAAAGAAAGCCAAACATAATTAAATGCAATAATTCTTTTTTCATTTCGTACTTATGACTTTTCAACTTCATATAGCTGGTTATTAAGCTAACTAAGCTAATCAAAGCTCACGCTAGCTCTTGTGGATGAAAAGAAAGAATATATTTGGGAAATATTAAGCTAGTAATTTTTTTCTAAACATAATTGGAAAAAAATCAGAGGACATATGTGTTTATGTGTGTTAGTAATTAAAGTATATTTGGTGTTTGAACAAGTAAAATAGGTGATGATAAACGAGTTCTCAAGTGTTGTTGAGTATTTGTGGATTTTAATCACTTATGGTCCATAACAACCTCCATTAATTTCATTTTCTTCCTATTAGAAATGCTGTAAAAATCATTACAAATTGCCCATATCATCTTCCAGAAGAGGGTAGTTACTTAAATTTACTTTAATAATTGGAAAAATTATTAAGAGATAGCTTAACTGCACCATACTTTTACTTGATTAATATTATATAAAGTCATTTCTACCTGTGGGTATGTACTGACTCAATGAGCTTCATGTTGGAAAATTTTGATTTCAAAGTGTTTTTTCTCATTTAATTTGTTTTGTCAATATATTAATTATTTGTATTAATCTTTTCACTCTAGTCTTTAAAATACTAGAATTTGTACATAAGTATGTTTCTATTTGTCTAATGACATTTTTAAATATTAAATCATGTTGTGTTCAGTACTTCAGTCAAATTTTCATCAGCAATTTCTGGAATGGCTACTTTTTACTTTTATTGCGTAAAAGTATGTTGACATAGTTATATCCTTAATCTTCCCAACGTATAGAAAAGCAACACAAATACAAAACAACCAAGAGGTTCATTGTAAAGTTTTATTATAAAAGCTATATTGTTCACTGTTGTCAACAAACAAATGTATGGAAATGGGATTACTCTGATATAAACTGTTATTATTAAGAATAACATTTAATAACATGAGGTATTCTTACTGGCTACACTATGGGCCAAATCAAGATATTAAAAACAACACTTTTTCTCAACAAAGAATGTTAAATAATAATAATAATAATAACAATAATAATAATGAATAAAGCAAATATAGGTAGTATCACAGTGATGAATACTGTCCACTGACATTTTTTAAAAAATATCAATAAATGGAGACTGGAATACATGTAACATTCATATAGATATCAGCATATTTACAATATTTACAGTCAAACAAACAGAAGTCGGCTAGTAACAGAAGCACGATACAGAAGCTTTGGCAAACAATAAACCGTGTGCATACGTTCAGCTAAATGTGACATATACACATGAAGTAAACATCATACATGGAGAGAGTATAAAAACAAGTAAGATTTTTATTTTTAAAAATCCAGTGCAAAGTCAGGTTTTTGTTGGTTTCTGTTTGTGGATGAGCAGCAGCCTTCATGTCCTCCTCCTTCCTTTTTGCAGTGAGTTTTGTGGTTGTGGTCGTAAAATGTCCTGAGTAGAGCGGAAAAGCTGTGAGTCCGGGTTTATGGCAGCACGGATATTTTAAAACGTGGTGCGTTTGTGAAGCCGTTCCTCCTGTACGATTGTAGCGCTTCTTCCATCGCGACGAGGATGGACATCTTTACAGGAAGTTCTTGATCTGAGTTCACCAGGATTTGCGGACCCTGTTTTGATGTCTTGTAAACGTAGCCGGGGCCTGAATCCTAAGCCTTGGAGTCCTGAGTTGCCCACGCGGGTCTTTCAGTTGGCGGTGGAGACGAGCACACCGAGGGGAAGCGTGGGGCCCTTGTTTTGGCCCTTGGGCGCGGCGGCTCCTTTCGCCAGGTCCCTGGTTTCCGGGGGCCACGACGACGCCCTTTTGGTGGTCATATGCCGCCGGGCGTGTTTGGTCAAGTGGTCGCTGCGCATGAAGCGCCGGTCGCAGACGGTGCAGACGAACTTCTTCTCGCCCGTGTGCGTCCGGCGGTGGCGGGAAAGCTCGTCGGAGCGGGCGAACCGCTTGTCGCAGCCTTCCCAGTGACAGCTGAACGGCTTCTCGCCTGCAGAGAGCGAGGACGGGTCGGTTAGAGAAACCAGAAACGCTCTGCGACTCAACACTGGACTCAACTTAATCGTGCACCAATTACAATTTTTTTCTGTGGCTAACGATTATTTCAGTAAAAGATTATTCTATCCATTTATTTTGACGATTAATCAATTACTCTAAAGATTAATCTGATGATTAATTATTAGAGTAATTGATCATTCTTATTGATATTTATGTATTTCCAGTATTGTATAAAATATGCAATTTAACGATCAACTGGTAAATTAGTTGAGGATTATTTCAACATCATGATTGACTGTTTCTGCACTAGCTGTTATTGCATTTTCAATAAAATAGGTATATCCTTATTTTAAAAATGAATTAAGTTGTTTATTTACATTTTAAAAGTATTTCTAATGTTGTATAAAACAAGCGATTAAATGATTAATCGATTACTTTTTGATGACTTTTTATTCTTGTGTTTTTATGATGTATAGCACTTTGAATTACCTTGTTGCTAAAATGTGATATACAGATAAACTTGTTTGATTGATTACTAAATTAATTAATAACTACTTCAATAACTGATTAATCAGGATTATTTGTTTCAGCCCTGATATTTGGACCTTTATGGAAGTGGATAAGATCAGTTTCACATGTGTGGCGCTCCACTAACTCGTACCTGTGTGTGTGCGCAGGTGAGCCTTGAGGTGTGAACTCTTGAAGTAGGTCTTCTTGCAGCCGGGGAAGGTGCAGACGTAGTTCCGTCTGCGGGAGAAGTCGGCCTGCGAGGCGCCGCTGCTTGTTCCCGACGGCATGTAAACGGGGGCGGGGGCCAGGGGAAGGAGCTTGGTGTTGCCCAGGGTCATTACAGTCTGGGGACCCTGCGTTGTCTGCGACATCGGCCCCTGCGGCACCACAAACATGACTGCCCCCTGCGGCACGGTGGAGCCCACCAGCAGCGGCTGGGTGAAGGTAGGCGGAGGGGACTGGGGTCCGGCTCGGGTCTGGACCTGGACCGGAGCCTGGACGAACGCCGAAATCATTCCCGTCTGGCCGCCGACCGGAAAGACCTGGCAGAGAACCGAAGAGGAGGGAACCGAGGAAGATGGAGGGGGTGCGGCATTCTTCTCCATGGGAGGCAGCTCCGGCGGCGTGGGTGTGTCCGTCTGCGGGGCGGAGGGCGGCGGCACGGGGAGGCTGTCGGCGGTGTGGCGGATGACGCTGGTGGCCATCGCCTTGCCTGACAGAATCACGCAGGGCGGCTCGATGTGAGGGGGCGGCGTGGGGATCTCAGGGGAGGCGCAGGGCTGTGGGGGGCGGAGCATTAGCTGTCTGGAGGCGGGGCAGGGGGCGGAGCTTGTAGTGAGGACAGTCGTAGTCGACGCCTCGGCAAAGCTCGGACTGTGAGGCGGAGTCATACACTGAAAAACAAGAAAAGCTTTTTAGTCCTCAATTTCTGCTTTCTGATTGGTTGGTTGGTCTCCTAGTCGTGCTGGATGATACAACTGGAATAATCACATCGGTCGATATCGGTAATTATTAGTGTTTTTGCTTTAAATATCTGAAATACAGCCAAACTGGGAGTGTTTCCTGTTTTATACACGTTTTTATTTTTAACCAGTTATAAGGAGTGTGGGGGGGCGACTTGAAACTGCTTCTACGCCAGTTACCCAGCATGTTGTTGCTAGGCAACCGAAGAGTAAGTGAGTTAGTTGATGCCACCAGTCTTGCTTAGCTAGCTGTGAGCGGCTAAAGCCGTGGATCGAAGTTCAGTGAACTTCAGTGTATTTTTGTTGTTGGGAATAAACTTTAAAACATTTCAGATTTTAAAAAATGGGAAATAATAAGCCCAATAAGGTAAATAACAAAACATGTAGGCAAACACAAAATATTATGCATGTTTTATTGTTGTGGAGGTAAAAAAAGAAAGAATTCACATCAGTATTTTTGTGTTTTTAATTTAAATTTGGCCCCAGAAAACTTCCAACTTGGGGATTTTGGCCCTCAGTGCAAAAAGTTTGGACACCACTGCTATATACTGAATATTCTGTCAGATGTGTTATCCATTGATATATGTTAGATTACATTTTGTTATTAATTTATTGTCCAGGCTTCCTACCAGTGAGGACAGGGCGATCAGGTCCTTGGGAGCGTCGCCGCACTCCGGGTGGAGCTGGATGGAGTCGCAGGAGTCGGAGGTGGGCGTCAGTGGGCGGGGCTTAGGGGGCTGCTGGCACCAGAAGCTCATGCTGACGAGCGCCTCGGCGGCCTCCAGGTCGTGGTACTCGATGCACGGCCTCTGCTCCATGGCCGCCAGCGCCGCCGTGTGGCTGTTCACCAGATCCACCTGAAGGACATCAGCAGGTCAGATTAATCCTGAGAGCAACTATTTTGCTTTGAAACATTTTATTTTAAATCTTTTTTTTTATCTGTCAGTTCTTACTATATTCATTGGGAAAACTTAAGACACAATGTATCAGCTTTCATAAAAACACCTTTTTGTGAAACTAATTTCTTCATATTTTAGCGCTCCCTAGTGTTGGAAAATAAAAAATTACTTTGCGTGATTAAAATACAATAATAAATCAGTGAGATGAAGTGGACATTTGGTAAAGCAGCAGATTCATGTGGGATGGATGGTTGGATGGATGGATGGATGGATGGATGGATGGATGGATGGATGGATGGATGGATGGATGGATGGATGGATGGATGGAT
>CAEGAE010027808.1:0-58089 GCA_903067095.1 Girardinus metallicus
ATTAGCTACCGCTGCTATCAGCTAAGCTAACACTGCAGTGGTAGATTAGCTACCTCTGCTATCAGCTAAGCTAACACTGCAGTGGTAGATTAGCTACCGCTGCTATCAGCTAAGCTAACACTGCAGTGGTAGATTAGCTACCTCTGCTATCAGCTAAGCTAACACTGCAGTGATAGATTAGCTACCCATGCTACCAGCTAAGCTAACACTGCAGTGGTAGATTAGCTCCCGCTGCTATCAGCTAAGCTAACACTGCAGTGGTAGATTAGCTACCGCTGCTATCAGCTAAGCTAACACTGCAGTGGTAGATTAGCTACCTCTGCTATCAGCTAAACTAACACTGCAGTGGTAGATTAGCTACCTCTGCTATCAGCTAAGCTAACACTGCAGTGGTAGATTAGCTACCTCTGCTATCAGCTAAGCTAACACTGTAATGCTTGATTAGCTAATATAAACACCTGCTCTGCTGCTGATCTGTCAGTCTGTATTTACATCGCCTTTTTTATTTTATAACTGAACCCAAAAGACACAGAATTCCACAACACATCTACATCTTAAGATTGTCAAAGTCAGGAAAAAATCAAAGTTTTTTCCTGACCTTATCATCTAGTTGTTGTACTGTTGAGAATTAGTAGCAAAGCAACGCGTCCCTTTTTCTTTTATACATCACATTATTGCGTTTAAGACTTAGTGTTATGTTGACATCTTATAGCTAGAACCAATGTTAGCTATCGTTAGCTAGCAGGTTTTTGGGGGCAGATCTGTAGTAAAATATTGTGTTTATTTTCACAGTCTATAAGTGATTGTTATTTTATTTTGCTGACTGAATGCAAAACATCACCACTGTGTGACAGGATGGTCACATGACGTCCAGTCTGCTAATGGGCTAATGGTGAGCGCCACCAGCAGAAACATAAACAATAGACTCACTGTTTCTACTGGAAGAACCTGCATATATTTACATCTATTGGTTTGGGTTGAATGTCATTTTTCATTTAGTCTATAAGTTTTGTAAGGAATGAGATACGACAAGACACAGCTGTTGTGAGCCGGAGTGGTGCAAATAAAACGTAATTTGTATCCAATGACAAAAGGAGTTCTGAAACACTGACTCTCAGGTTTCATCAAGGACGGAGCAGCTGTCGGGCTGTTTTTCATTTTAGTGACACGTTGTGATGAGAAAAACATTATCTGCATAACGACGTCGCCGCAGAGTCTGACAGCAGCCAGCAGAACGGCACAAAGGGTTGATGGGACTCATCATTCAAACGCTGCGATTCAAAGTTCCCTGAAATTTCATTACACTCAAAAAAAGAAAATCCATCATATGCAAACATTGTTGAATATTTCTGCAGCCAGTGACTTGTGTAGATCCACCAAAAATATGAGTGTTAATCTTTTTATTGCACCGGTCACTACAGGATGAACACTGGAACATTTTCTACCTGCTTTTTCAAAATAATTTAAACATTTAAAGTCATTTAGTTATTATATCCATCAACAGGAGTTTGGTTTGAATGACTCTCATAAATGGTCCGAGTGGTTTTAATGAAAAGCAGGAAGGAATGAAATAAACGGAGTTTCATATTGGCGAACTGGAACACAACCACAGGATATTAAAGCGTAAATTATCATTTCAGTGTCCTCTTAAACAAAATGGCTGCGTCAGGAACATTTAGGACATCATCAGCCGTCCAACAAGCTCCAACTTTTAGAAACATTCAGATTTGGGACTCCGAATTAGCAAGGCTGAATAACAAGCTATCCAGAAAAAACAGGAGAAAAATTCAGCCTCAATTGTTGTTTGACTATAAAAAGTGATGGAAAATGAACAAATGTTACAATTACTTACTTAGCATTCTCAAACATTTAGATTGAAGCAAGATATTTAGTTAACAAGCTAAATATTTAGCCTCCAAATATTTTGCTTGAACTAAATATTTAGTAATTATTTAGCTAAATTGGGAGTTTAGGTTCGTTAGAGCCATCTTTTGTTTTGATAACTAAGATGCAAAGTGAATTTGCAGCTTAGCTAAACATTTAGTTTAAAGCTAAATATTTAGGTTGCTGGTTTGAAACCCTGACATTAATTAATGAATAAATGACATGGTGAAAATGTTGCTTTTGAAAATGAACCTCCATTTATTTAGCAGTCTCATCTCAATGCAAGTTTTATTTCAATATTATACCAAATAAAAACCTAATAATGCTCCTAAACTTTTAACTAGAATATCAGATAATCTGCAGCAGACGCAGAAAAAGTTTGACATCTTTAAAAACTGAATCGATTTCTTTTTCCGCTACCTGAGCACGCTGAAAACAAGGTGGAGCAATGTCACAGAAAACATGAAGGGAGAGCTTTTTGATTCGAGTTCTGACTATTTCCAGGGAAGCTGTTAAATTTCTGCATGACCCTCTTCACAATCAGCCCAGCTGGAGCGCTCCCTGCTAATATGAATAATGCGATGCTGTTTGAGCAGCTGGAGGTTCAACGTGAGTGACGGACACCGAGGTTTTCCATAAATTAACAGCTTCTCATCTTTGTGCAAAAATGGGTGACCCACTGTGCCTTTCAAAAAGTATTCAGTCTCTCTATTTTCTCCATTTTAGGATCCCAAACGTCATTGTATTTCTCTGGAACCACACAGAGTAGTGACGTTTGTTGGAAAGGATTGGAAAGTTTTCAAAACTTTTACCAAATGTAATCAGAAACTGGGGATTTGTATTCCTCCAAGTCAAAGAGATAAAAGTTTTGCTTATTCAGCTTTGGAGTATAGTTCAGATCGAATGGACAGCTTCTGTGAACACCAATTTTCAAATCTTGACATTGATTAACTTGAGACCAGCTGCCTATTTTAAAGGTTCAAGCAGCAAATGTACTTTAACACGCATCAATACGCACAGTGGAAACCGTATTACCAAAACCGTAAAAGCCAGAGTTTCCAGTCTTCCACATCGTCGCTGTTGGGGCTCAACCAGAGGCGCTGCTGTCCTGGTTTGACTCGTTAGCAAAAGCCAAGCCAACAGCGTGTCAATCAGTCGATTTTATTTACAAAGCACCCTTCACACTAAAAGCAGTGCTGTACAGATCAATAAAAACAAACAATCACCCACCCCACATGGAAAAACACGGAACTGTATGGAAAATGCACAAACTACCGGAAATGATCCAATTAAGGAAATGGAGTTAAAAAGATGGGTCTTGAACCTGCTCTTGGGGACAACAGCTTCTTAATAGCATGCTAATTAGCATTGCATCTGCGAATTTCCACTTCCAAAGCTGCATTTTCTTGCAAATATTTCAGATATGCAAAAAAATCCAATAACATGCAAATTTTCTGCTAATAACTTGACTTGCGTTGGTATAAAACATCTGAAAAAATGTGAATCAAATAATACTGAATGATTAGAGAGTAAGAGCTAATATACCTGCTTGTTTACACTAAAGAAATGATACAAACCAACCTTCATAAAGATGCAACAAGTCTTTGTTCTATTTTTCTGCACTATTTGTAAAGACGTAAAGCAGCAGTGGAGCGACAACACATCCCTGTGGAACACCTGTGTTCCAGACAAGGTAATCAGATTAAAAATAGCTAAAGATTATTGTGTTTTATTAGACCCATTTAATCAGAATACTGAGTGAGTCACTGTTTACATTCAGATCACACAAATAAACATTGTGTTAAACTGTCTGGAAGTCCGTGGAAGTTATGCACACATATGACTTTGTCTCTCCTAAATAACCACAAATCAGAGTAAAGCGTCTTCTAGGTTCCATCGGTTAAATTATGGCTGGAGGAACTGGTAAGGCTTTTTCATCTGGAAAGAACACGGTTCTCATTGGCAAATAAATTAAAGGGATTCGATAGAACTTGGCAACCCCTTCGGCAATATGTTGATAACTATTTGAAGAGGATTGATTTGGTTCTCGGTGTGATCAGATGTAAGTCCGAGGGAAAGGGCAGGTGGGAGAATGTCCCTGTTTATTTATGCTACTTCTGTTTTGCTTTTGTATTGTCTTTATGTTTTATGTTCACATCAAAAAGAGGGCAAATTTGTATTGTTGATGTTTCAATTTTCATGTCTTGACTCCTCAATAAAATAGTTTGACAACAAAAGCAGCGTAGGAACCATAAGTCCGACTATTTGTGTTTCAAAGGCCCGATCTCACTGATTCACATACTTTACTCTTAAATTTAAGAATATTTGATCCCGGCAATGTAAAAATCCAGGAAGTGACACTCTACAGTTGTTCGCTAAATGTGTAAGTAAACCACTTTTCAGATTATGAAACCATCTTCAGTCATTTCCATTTCTCTGCAGCCAAACGACGAGTCAAGATACGGTTGGATTTGGGTGATATTTGGTCCGTTTACTGTGTAGTAGTAGCTTTGAGTCAGTTAATGTCATCTTTTGGAGTGATGGGCAGATGTCTAATACTAAATATCTTACACCAGGAACTCATCAGTATGTTTCATTCTGAATGTTTATTATAAACATTTGGTTTTGCTGTTTGTGATCCACATGGATGTAATTAAAAAGCATTAAATGAGATCAGCTGTGACATAACTCAGCCACAGATGGTATTTCTGTTAAAGCTGGAGTCTCTGAGGAAAGAAACCTCAGAAATGTTTCACATCAACATGTGAGCCGTCCAGTTATCAAATTAAGGAGGTTGTAACCTTTTCACATATGGTCAGGCTGCTTTGGGCAGCCTTTTCCCTTAAGAAGTGAAATCATCATTTGAAAACCAAGTTTTCTTTGTCTAATATATAAATGTGAAACTGGAAGTCTAACAAAAATGCAAAAACAGAGAAAAATCAGCCAACATTTAATCTTAAATGACAGGCCTGGTCCACATGTAGGTGGATTTCTGGGAAAACGAATACATCTTTATGCGCTTTGGCCGTTCATCCATATGAAAACTTCATTAAATATCAAAAAAATATAATTTATAACAGATCTGACCAAAGTGGAGGTTTGAGAAAACGCTGTGTTTTTTTGTATGTGTGCATGAAGAAACTGAGATTTATGGTGCTGTGCACTGCGGCCTGCAACAAAGAAATTTGACAAAATATCCACATACTTGCTTTAACGTGATTCCCAATCGACATCGCCTTGTGTTTTAATAACTCTATATTTTAATATGTTATTTAAAAGTATTTAGAGCTGTAGACTCATCGCAATGTGACGTCACACGCAATAACCCGACCCCCAGCTTCCTGCTGGGGGGCAAAAAGCTGCTCGTCAACGATGACTAGCGTTCGTTTTAGCTGTCAGGTTGTCAGTTTGATGCGGTAAATCTTAAATTTACTCGTGATGTGTAAAAGAAAAAGAGACGCAATGCTTTGCTGCTAATTGTCAACACTGCAACAACTAGATGACAAGGTCAGAAAAAAAGTTTTGATGAAAAACAGCAAGGGAGAGGGAAGTAGTTCAGTTATGCTAGCTTGACTTTGACAACCTTAATATTTAGATGTCCTGTGGGATTCGGTCTGTTTCAGTTCAGTAAAAAAAAAGGGAAAAAACAGTGACCTACACACCAACTCTGATGCTGCATTCAGACCGAATGCGATTTGAGCGCCATGGGCATCTAGTTTACATTCAGAGTCGAGTCGAGCCAAGACGCTCAATATTTCATCCGCAGCTGTTCAAAGTAACCGGGAGCGAAAAAAAGGCAAGAGACTCCCCCCAACACGCGGTGAGCCTCTATCGTCTGTCTCTGTTCAATAAAAACTGAACACAAAATATTCAGCAAAGACATCTGAGCCTCTGTTATGATTGCAGAAGTTTTCACTACGTAATGTTTTGGTGACACTCTCAATTTCATCTGCCTTTGTATAAAGAGACTGGCAACAAAAAACAAAGGCTTGCCCCAAGGCGCAGCGAGAGCGATTTTGACATCTCTAGAGCAAAGTGTCAAGTGTCCGACTTCAAAGTGCAAACGAGTCCAACTTGAAGTGTTGTACGCTTTTTTTTCACGCTTGAAACGCGTTGGATCTGAATGCAGCGTGACGGATCAGCATTTAGTCTGAACATTTGGTTGATTAGCTAAATTAAGTTCTTAATAATCACAAGAGAAACATCAAGCCGGAGAACATAATAATGCAACGGACTGAGTGTTTTGCTCTTTGTTTGGAAAACGTGTGCGTGTTTTTTGGTGTTGAATTTTGATACAGTCAGTTGCTATGACGACGTCTTTTGTTTTATTAACCTTATTCATAGACTATTTAAAAGTAGTTCAACAATCTGTCCACACAAATTAACCTTGTGGTGCCATGTTTAGTTCATAACAGGAAGTCGTGGTTGAAACAATCTGATTGGCTTACAGAGGTTTTACTTTTGCGCTCCGCTGCCCCCTATGGGTTTGGCATGTTTAAAACAACGCTCAGCAGCGGGTTTGTGTGGGTTCATGTGGATGAACACTTTTCCAAAACAGATCCCATGTATATAATATTACTTTATTAAACAATGTAGCAGAGATATTCATGTGTACAAGGTCTCTTACTTACACTTATCTAGCAACCCAGAACAGGGATTAGAACAAACTTAGAATCCAGAAAAACTGCCTTAGCAACTACGTTTTAGATTCTTATTCTTTTTCTTCTTTTCCTCTTTCCTTTGGTTTGTTATTTTGTTTGTATTTCCTTTTACTTCCTGTAAAGCACTTTGTTTTACTTTGTTGCTGAAAATGTGCTATATAAATAAAATTACCTTACTTTACCTCAGATTCTTTCAGAAACAGATAAATTTAAACATCTCAGCTGACTGGGTAGCAAAATCGTTGATATCAAAGGTTCACTCTCATGTTGATGTTCCTTTTAATCCAATATGTAAAAATCTGGGTTCAACAGTGTGTGAAACATTAATCTCTTTCATCAAAAAAGCTGTTCAAAACATGATGTCTGACTTATCTGAACAACAGAGACTAAACGGCACTTAGATAACCAACTGGGACCTATTAATATCCAGGAGAGATGCATTAGATGAAGTAAAGAAGAACTACACCCATATGATGTTTGAACTCCTTTGTATAATTTAGAGCAAATCCCTGGTGTGCTAAAATGCAACAGAGACTTTTAAAAGCTGCAGGGATGTTTATTGGCCACGCTGTTTTTCAGACTTGACACGGTTTCAAACAATCTAACAGCGTGATGCCGTAAAAAGCCCCCTGGTGCCCCCAGTGATGGCAGCAATGTCACAAGATAAAACTTAGTGACATATTTCATACTTTCACTTTAACATGAAACATTATGGGAAAGAGTGCACAAATAATGTACTCAAATAAAAGTACTTTTACTTTGATCCAATTTTACTGAAATACAAGTAAAGTCACCGATCTAAAATATCACTCAATCAAAAGTTCACTTTATTAAAATGTTACTAAGTTACCGTTTTAGGAACAGGAGAAGATAAAAGAGGAGTTCATAAATAAAATGTTAGCATATGACATCATAAATATTTGTGAGGTTTTATGTATATTTTAATGAGACATAATGTTTTTATTATTTTTAACAGATAGTTTGATTTTTAATGTAAAATATTTTACTAAACACAACCTCAAAAGTTCAGATATTGTAAACAACTTTAAAACGTACAACAAAGTGAGTAAATGTAACCAGTTAGTTTCCACCCTTGGAACTACGGCAGATCTGTGCTAATTTTTCCAGCTAGTCGTCCTTTCGGTCGGTTGGTTTGTTGGTCGGTCGGTCGGTTGGTTTGTTGGTCGGTCGGTCAGTCGGTTGGTTTGTTGGTCTGTCGGTCAGTCGGTTTGTTTGTTGGTCTGTCGGTCAGTCGGTTTGTTTGTTGGTCTGTCGGTCAGTTGGTTTGTTGGTCGGTCGGTTGGTTTGTTGGTCGGTCGGTTGGTTTGTTGGTCGGTCGGTCGGTTTGTTGGTCGGTCGGTCAGTTGGTTTGTTGGTCAGTCGGTTGGTTTGTTGGTCGGTCGGTCAGTCGGTTGGTTTGTTGGTCGGTCGGTCGGTTTGTTGGTCGGTCGGTCAGTTGGTTTGTTGGTCGGTCGGTCAGTCGGTTGGTTTGTTGGTCGGTCGGTCAGTCGGTTGGTTTGTTGGTCGGTCGGTCAGTCGGTTTGTTTGTTGGTCGGTCAGTCGGTTGGTTTGTTGGTCGGTCGGTTAGTTTGTTGGTCGGTCGGTCGGTTGGTTTGTTGGTCGGTCGGTCGGTTGGTTTGTTGGTCGGTCGGTTTGTTGGTCGGTCGGTCAGTCGGTTTGTTTGTTGGTCAGTCGGTTGGTTTGTTGGTCTGTCGGTCGGTTGGTTTGTTGGTCGGTCGGTCAGTCGGTTGGTTTGTTGGTCGGTCGGTCAGTTTGTTGGTCGGTTGGTTTGTTGGTCGGTCGGTTAGTTTGTTGGTCGGTCGGTCGGTTGGTTTGTTGGTTGGTCGGTCGGTTGGTTTGTTGGTCGGTCGGTTGGTCGGTTTGTTGGTCAGTCGGTTTGTTCGGTCGGTCGGTTTGTTGGTTGGTCAGTCGGTCGGTTTGTTGGTTGGTCGGTTGGTCGGTTTGTTGGTCGGTTGGTTTGTTGGTCGGTCGGTTTGTTGGTCAGTCGGTTTGTTCGGTCGGTCGGTTTGTTGGTTGGTCAGTCGGTCGGTTTGTTGGTTGGTCGGTTGGTCGGTTTGTTGGTCGGTTGGTTTGTTGGTCGGTCGGTTTGTTGGTCAGTCGGTTTGTTCGGTCGGTCGGTTTGTTGGTTGGTCAGTCGGTCGGTTTGTTGGTTGGTCGGTTGGTCGGTTTGTTGGTCGGTCGGTCAGTCGGTTGGTTTGTTCGGTCGGTCGGTTTGTTGGTCGGTCGGTCGGTCGGTTTGTTGGTCGGTCAGTCGGTTTGTCGGTCGGTCGGTCTGTCGGTGTTTATTGTCAGTCCTCTTTGTTCAACACACTTTAATAAAATAACTGGTTTTATTTGAATCAGGCTGTTTAAACAGCAAAACAACTAGAACATGCAGGGACTCATATTCTAGTTTTCTTTTACTGTTAAGAAATGAAAATGATCCTTCAGTCCTGAATATTTTTAGTGCGTAAACAATACTGTGATTATCATTCACTGCTTGGTTTTATGTAAAAATATTCTTTGTTTTTGGAGATGGCATTTAAACTGAGGTGGTTTAAAGCGGAAAGGTCAACTGTGCAGGAAATCTCACCGACAGAAAATAAAGATCTGAAAACCAAGTGCAGTCTGAAGATGATCTTTTCCTTTATTCTGTATGTATATATATATATATATCTCAATGTTAATGTTCATGTTGAAAAAATATCAGGCAAAGATAAAAGAAACATATCAAACCCAAAATTTATGGGCAGTTTATCCTGTTTCTTCTTCTTTTGTGTCATGACTCTTCGTTGTTTGGGTTTTATTATGGGTTATTTATGGTTAATTGATTTTGCATTATTAGTTCTTTCTGATAAGTTTGTTTTTGCATGTTATTCTGCTGTTCCTCATCCTGAATACTCTCTGTTGTGTTTAATCTAGTTTAAGTCTTTTCATAATCTGTCAGTTTCTTTTATTCCTTGCTCATCAGGTTTGGTCATTTCGGTCCGTTTCTGGCTCCGTAGTTTATTCTGTAGCTCTGATTCTTAGTTTCTTTCATTTGGATTATTCCTGTCATTTTCTTATCTCAATAGCTGCGCTTCCATTACAAATGTGCTCAAAACTTTGTTAATGCTGACAAAACACAATTTCACAATTGTGGTGCTTCCACTGAATAAGAAATTCAATTAAAATCACACGTGAAGACGCTTGTTCATGTGAGAAGTCACTAAAAAACATCTGCTTCCTGTCGTCGTCTCCGTCTTTGTTTTTGCCAGTTGTAACATCCAATTGTTGATTATGTCACTTTTGTGGTGCGAAATTTCTATATGGCCAAAAATCCACCTCATAAAACTTTTTATCGAAAAATCGGGGTCTTGTTTTTTTTCAAAATTGCCTTGTTCCCGTTAAGCAATTGCCGTTGCAATCACTCACATTGTTGTTTTGAAATAATGCCTGCAAAATTATCAGACTAACTTTTGAACTGGACTGATCCAAAGAGCAGACCGGCAAACATTTATTCAATGACTGAGAAAAAAACAACAAGCTCATAAAACATGCAAACGGCAGGAGCTTACAGACAGACAACATGCTGTTGGCTTTCAGAGAAGATTTTCTGTTTGAATTGCTTATGACTGCACTGCATAAGACCAAATTAAGAAAAGATCATTTTATTGTTCTCCCATAGGAGAAATTTATCTTGGAAGTAACTTTTCAGCAAAACATCGGAGCTTGTTTTACATCAACAATTCCTTAATATTGATGAAAAAAAGTATTAGTCCCACTGGCACATTATTTCACTTATTTCAAGTTGTTACCTAGCAACCCCAGCCAAGCCCAGGCCGTTACCTAGCAACCGAATTCTAGTTCAAGACATTTTCCCATGTTATGTGAAATAATCTGCCGGTGGAACTAGAACTTTTTCATAAATATTAATGGATTATTGACTTAAAACAAGCTCCCATATCTTAGTGAAGTTTCTTTTAAGTTAGTTTTGTCTTAGTGAGATATTTAAACTGGAAACTATAAAAATACCTGGTAAGATTTTGTGTTTTTGCACTGTACAAACTACTACGTCTTCCTCTGCTATTAGAATTTCTCTTATTTTTTGCTCTGACTGTGATAAAACGTTTACTGCAAAAAAACAAGATGTCAAAAGTTTTTAGCCAATTATTGAGAAATTCACAAACTGTAACTTTTTGTCATTCTGGACACTACCTAAAGTTTTTTTTTTTATTTTAGAGATCTAACAACAGCATAAAAAGAACAGCTGAGCAATAACTTTTACACAAAAGAAAAGGTTTGGCTTATTGCTTGTCAATAATGTCTGCTGACGTATTTTATGGTAAAGGGGCGAAAAACGAAACGCAGCAGCTGCAGGAAATGAGCAACTACTTGCTGGTCGTCTTTTTCATCTCCTGTTTACGAGATCATGCGTAAAAGGTTGAGACAGCTCAGCTAGACCTACTTCCGCCTCCGCAGGGGGCCGACTAATTTACCTGTTTTACAGCTGGGGAGCAGTTTGCTGCTGCATCCAGCAGGCGTTAGCAGCCGGAGCGAGTCTCATGAAAGCAGAAGATGACGGGGGGTCAGAGCGCGCTGCTTCACGTTTATCACTCATCACAGAAAATACGAGGGAAACCGCAGCAGGAGCCACTCTGAGTTATAGTCATAAATACAGACAGTTTCATCTGACAAGAGCTCACACTCTAATGAAGGAGAACAACAGAATATTAATTCAGTTAGCTGAGGCACAATATGTTCTTGAAGTTGTTATTCAGAATCCCCAAACATATAACCAAATGTCCGTATTAACCTTTTAAAGAAACGAGTGAATCATTTTTGTGCATGAGTCGTTTTTGAGCATGATGATGATGTTTTAACTGGGCCACACACACAGATCAAAGGTACACAAGAAGTTGCAATGCAGTAATGAGAAAGCATTGCTGCTGCTTTGTGCTGTAACAGCTGGTTTAAAACGATCTGATGGGCTTTCAAAACGTTCCCCTTACGAAAGTATGATGTTTCCCCCCAATAACTTTATTTTAAACAAGAAACAGGAAGCAAATAAAATAAACTACTGTATTTAAGTTAATAAATTTAAATTGAAGTTAGCGCTTAAGCATTAGCTAAAGCTGAATACTGTTGGTGCTGTGATTTAGCGTTAGCAGAGCTAGCTTTTTAGTTAAAGGGGCAGTATCATGTAAAAGGGGCTTTTTAATCTTTACATCATGTTATAATGTTTACCTGGAGCGTTGCTTTGATTCTTTGCTCCATGTTTCAGAAATCCTTTAATCTCTATGGCAACCATGCAGCTGTAAAAACCTTCGAGGCGCAGCTTCTCCTCCACTCAACTCCTTAAGACTAGCCAGCAGCAATAAGCAAACACCTGCTGAGCTCGTTATAGGAGCTTCTTCTTCTTTAACGTTTTTCTCTGTAAAAACGTTAAAGGGTTAATAGAGGAGCCATGTTGGAATGACTTCCTGAAGGCGGAGTTTCAGAAAGAGCAGGAGTTTCTTAAAGAGACAGAAGCCAAATTTCAAGGCCGTAAATCACAAAATCAAATCACTTTTAAGTCACATTTGATTTGTTCAACATTTTAATAACTGAATGCAGCACAGTTATTTGGTTGTGCTATAAAAAATATTCACACTTTAAGACAAATCTCACTTACATTTAACTTTTCAGCACTACATAGGATCTCGTTTTAATTCCTTAATTATTAATGAAAAAGTACTTTTCATAACCACAAGTGAAATAATCTGCCAGTAGTATTTTTCCTATATTCTAAGTTAAAGTGTTTTTTTACCTTTTATTTGAGTAAAAGTAAGTTTTTGCTGAGTGAATGCAAAACATGTCTTACATCATAATAATATGCAGTAAAATGTTCAAAATGTTTAAAGCTTAAACCGAATGTTTATGGATTTTTTCAAAATATTTCAAAAATAAAACACCAGAAGTACGGCGGAAAACTTTAGGGGGACTCGTAAAACATCTGTGGTGGTATTTAAGCAAAAGTTGTTAAATCTTAACCACTTATTAGTGAGCCTTCATGCAAACATACGAGCTTTATGAATATTTAATGGAAATATGCGCACTGAAACCAGGATGTTCACGGTAGCAGAAAGCTAAACTAACGCTGCAGGAAACTTTTTCTCTTTGTAAAAGTTCACCTCATCATTGCTGCGGGAACGTCGGAGTAACTCCACAGCTGCATGCAATTAAAATTTCAGAGTCCTAACCACCAGAAATGTTTTGCTTTCTATTACAGTGTTTACACAAAGTTTCTCTTTGTGCAATTCAATTACAATCAGTCTCCAGGATGACATGATGGACACGTTGCATTTCAATGAAACTCAGTTGTGTGTCATAAACGACAGTCAGAGCAGATTGAGGTCGTCAGTAAATCAAATCAGTTATGGGTTATTAGGGACAAGTTGCAAATCCATACATTTATTTATGTTTCTTACACCAAAACACACAAAAAACTACATATATTTAAAAAGAAAACTAAATGCAGAGACACACGGTAACCAATTTTTAGCTCTTTGCTCATTAAATTTGCTCTAAAATAAATCTAGAAGTCAAGAGGTAAAGCTACATTTGGAGTTGCAGTGTTTGGCGTTCAGACAGCCTGACTTTATCTGGAGCTACAAACCAATTAGTGAGGCTCTGAGGGATGATTTGACTGGTCCATTTCAGCGTGAGAGAAACAGACGTTCAGAGCAAACAAAGAGCAAAGTATCACCGCTGATTTCTGAGGCGTTTCTGCATCTCTGACTTTGAGCTGGAAAAGTTTCAAAAGTTTTAAATAAAATATCCACTAGTGGTTTGAAAACTTTAAGCCTGCAGCAAAAGGTTCAGCAAAATTATAAGCTGCTGTTTAAAAAAGCAAAAACTTCAGGCGTCAGCTTCATCAGATGATGGCTACTTATAGTAAAACCTCAGTAAATCTTAAGCAAAGCCTTTTGAGTTCTCCAGAAACAAACTGCAGATGGTGGGTCAGATTCCCTCAGATTTCTAACTTATCAGAAATCCATCATGTTTAATGAACCAATGGATTCAGCTCTGTTATTTATTAAAGAAAACAACAAATGAATCCCAAACAACTCGTTTAACTGCGCAGATGTTTGTTTCTGCACAGCTTTAGAAAGTGTCCAGGCCCGGCGTTGTGGTCAGGAAGAGGTCTGGACTTTGACTGGGTCATTAAAGCATTTTCAGACGCTCTTTTGTAGATCTGCTGCTGTGAGTTTTATCATTGTCCTGTTGATGACTCAGCCGGGGTCAAGCTTCGTCTGCTGGACAGGTGGACTCATGTTTGACTCTAACGGTGTTTTCACACCTGCTAAACTCGGTTTACTTGGGACCAAAATTACAACATTTGTTTCACTTTCGGTTGGTGAGATTTGCTTTCACACTGCAAACGAACCAAACTAAGCCGTTGGAGTGTATTTAAAGCAGCAGGTAGAGGTGACTTATTATGCTTCCTTCAACAGGATAGCTCTATGGCCTATTCAAAACATCATTGTTATATGATGAGATTTTGTTCTGCTCATTTCTGCATTTTTTGATCTTTTTTTTTTTTAGGAGGAGTTCTTTTAAGGCCTCTGTCACTTTAAATCCAAATAAGCTGCTGTTGGCCACGCCCCCCCAATTATACAACCATACATCTTTGAAAAGCAGAAGTGGAGCCTCCAGCACAACCAACGAGGATGCAGCAAGTGGTTCCTGGATGGTAAGTCAACAACAAAACACTTTTCCAGCAGCCATTGTACAGCACATAAAACCTGCTGACCAAAAGTCCAGGAGCTCAGCTTAGGTTGCTAGGTAACAGGGCTAGTTTCCCCTGGGGTTGCTCGGCAACAGTGAAGTGTGACTCAACACTTTTGAAAAGTTTTTTATTATTTTTTTTATGCACTTTTACTGTTTTTAGTAGCAGCAGAAACCAAAAGTACAAAACGTTCAAAATGTGGGGCCCTTTAATAAAATAACAACCTCTTCTAAAAGAGTCTTTCTCAATTAAAAGTAAAAAAATGAGAGACAATAAATATTTTATGATTAATTCGATTATTTTCCATAAGCTGCTATACCTGATATTTAATTCAGAGACACTTCTTCAGTCAGGGAGGACAAAGGAGCAACACGAGGATGGCAAAGTCATTTACTCTTTATATATTCATTAAAACACAAATCAGAACGAACCGAATATGAAAGTTTATGAAGGAAATCTGAATTTTTATGACTTTATTTTGCGGGTTTGTAACAGAAACCAAACAGCCTGCAGGGAAATCAGGACAGGAAAGAGATGCTGCCGCTGTTGGTGTCTGTTTGTGCTGATTTGCTAATGTCGGCTTTTAGAGTCTGACTCACAACAACGAAGGTTGAAGAGCAGCGACCTGTTACCGTGACTCCACCAGGAACGGCCTGATATAGAGCTAAAATTCACAGAAATGCAACAGAGGAAGCAGAAAAAGACACGAGTTTGGTTTTTTTTTAACGGTGCAAAAGATTTTGTTCAAACATTTCCTGCAAATCAGTCAGACTAAAGTGTTATAAAACAATTATTCCTGAGGGTCTCCAGTCCACTTCTGCTACATTTGTGAGTTTTATTTTAAAATATCCAGACCCAAAAACCAGTTGAGAGTCAGATTTCTGGTGTAAACACGACACTGGTTTGTTTTTCTCATCTGGGAGACTTTCATAGGAATGTTGTTTCTGTATTTCTTTTTTGTCACGCAAATCAAACAAATAGTATCAGATAAAAAAACCCTGTGGAAATGTAAGATACGGTTTTCAAACAATGATTTCTGTTAAGGTAAAATAGCGATTAAATCCCAGGTGAAGTTCATGAATGGACTTCCACCTGAGTTAAATCATGAATTCACTGAAAAGAGCCACATTTCTGCAAAACTGGGTTCAGTTTCAATACCAGCAGTCAGACCTGATAACTGATAATCTACTAATAATAACCTTTCTGAGAACATGAGGTGAGCTGAAATAAAAAGCCGTTTTCCAGACCAGACTGGCGCCAGTCACTTTGGGAAGAGCTCCCAATGTCTCCAGTAAATCCCAGTGAGGGTCGTTATCCAGAAACCAAGGAAACACGGAGCGTTGGCCAACCTTTTCTGGAGCAACTAGAACTAAAATTATTCCAAAAGTTCATTGTTGATTCATCCAGGAAGCAAAGAAAGAAGATCTGCAGACAACAGACCCAAACTAAACCAAAGGCTGCCTCATTTCCATGATCAGCTGGGAAACGTTCTGCAGAATGAAAAGGAAAAGATGTTTCCTATTGAAGGTTCATGTCCCGTTCAGTTCAGTTCAGTCCATTTATGTAGCACCAATTCACAACAATTAATTTCATTTAAATGTTAATTCTAAGCCAAGTGAAGTCATTCACGCGATAAATCAAAAAAGCCAGTTACATGAAATATATTCATAATTCGTCCTTCAGAGGAAACGTCATGTGATTCTAAGCTAATAAAACATAATCTGATCACTTTTCTAAGTAAATAAACTAATTCTAGTTGAATCGGTTGTTTTGATCATGATCCTTGCAGTGACTGATGTTTTTCCTCCGTGTCTCCAGCCGGACTCGGCCCACCTGCCTCATTATCTCACCTGCGTCCTGCTTCAGCCCCTCTGCCTCCCTGCCAGGTGATCCGCCGCCTTGTGTCAGTGGAAGTCCAGCCGGTTTCCTTGCTCCCGTTTCGTCTCCTAGTTTTTGACCCAGTTCATGTCCCTGGATCTCTGCTGCCTAAGTTTACATCCACTCCCACCTTTCCTTTACGCCAAGTTTCTCCTTCTGCTTCTCTATGCATTTGAGGGTCTTTTTTTTATGTCTGTTAATGATTTTGTTTGTTTTCACCTGTGTTGAGGTCAAGTCAGTGTTATTGTATAACATGAATGATCTCTAACAGGCCATTCATGACTGAAATCTCTCAAATGTGGCTGAATGCTGCAAAGAAAGTGATGAATAATTCCTAGGAAGTGTCGTAAAAGTTCACACTGCAGGTCTGGACGCTCGATTCAGATTCTTCCTTTTTGCTGAAATCTCGTTGTCTTTTAAATTGTGTATTCATTTATACTAGTAATTGGTTATTGGTGTCGCACGGCGAAGGAGCCGTTTTATGGACCGATTGTTCAGAATCAACAATGATGAAGGACGCTGATACAAAGAAAGGAAAAACTGCCATCGCCGGCCCTCACTGACAGACTGCTTTCATAATTTCATGATTATAATTTTCATCCGTTGTTTATGGATCTACTGCACCAGGCTTCTTCTGGTGCAGAATTATGATTCATGTCTCAGGTGAAGCATTTAAACGCTGGTAAATCAGGCGCGTTTCAGGTGCTTTGAAAACAATTTGCTCCGTATCCGGTTTAGTTCCACATGTGGAAGTGAAACGCATCAGACTGGGTCATGTTTGGCTGCTCTGTGAACATTAACACTCATTGCTTATTATCGCAAACACTTGATGGAAGTTGTTGCCACCAATGTTATTCTGAGGGGCAATTCATTTTTCCACACAGAGTAACAAATAAGCAACAACAAGAAATGTCTAAAGGGGCAAAACCTCTTTCCCTGCGGTGTCAGAAGGGCTCCTCAAACCGCTGTTCTCCATTTATAATTGTAAATATTTAGCAGTTTCTGAAATATTTTGGTGTTTTGGAAGGCATTGCTTTGAAGCCACATGAACAAAAGAACTGAGTGCATTAGAATCTGTTGCTAAAGCTGAGCAGATCCATCACAGAGACCCGGAGAACATCCAGAGCAGTTCAGACGTTTCCAAAGAAAAGAGACTGCACCGCTGCTGTGGGCTGCATAAAAAAGCTTTCATGCAAACAGAAGACAAGAAGATTAATGCAGGATCCTCTCCATGGAGAGGGGAAAAACCCCTCACACCATCCAGTCAGGAGAGCAGCACTGCGCAGGAGGAAGGCATTTATTATGGAGTCCAGAACAGCACAGAGTTCAACACAAGGTGCAACTCATTCACTCGCATTTCGATTCTAAAGGTCAGATTAACCTTTTAAAAAACACGAAAAGAAGCACCAAGAAGATTATTTTGTGGACGGATCGAACTTTGACCTGCAGGAGAAATACAGCGAAGAAAAAGTTTAGAAAATGTTTGATTCAGCGATGGGGGGGAAAAAAAGAATCTGGAAAACCTGTGGATGCAGAATTCACTGTGTTTACTGCCAACCTGCAGGGGAGCAGAAAGCAGACGGAGATTTCTACTTTCTGCTCCATGTTTAGATAAAGGCGACAGAAAAGGCTGGTCTCCAGGTTCAACCCTGCAAAAAAAAATCCCTTTAAAAAAAAGCAAGACTTTATTTTTTGTAATTTATAAAGTTTTCACTAGATTTGGTTGTACTTACCTACACTTGTTTTGTATTTAAATATCATTTTAAGACATGTGGCTTTAGTTTGTGAATTAGAAAACCATAAAAATATTATATTATTAGGGATTTTAACATGTTAATTTCAGTCAGTTATTTACATAGATTAAATTAAAAAATTTTAGTGCAATAAATCGTATTTTTAAAAAGGTTCCGGAAGCAGGAACCTTTATATTTGCGTGTTTCTCATACTCCCGTAAATCTGACGCACGGTCAACATCCGCTAAGAGTGATGGACGGCGAAGGAACTCCTCCTGGCCCATCGGGGGTTAATTTCTGCTTAAACAAACGACCTGATCGGACTGTGGGAAACACTGCTGTGGTGTTCAAGATGTGCTGAGTGGAGTCGGCCTTTTAGTGAAGCTTTTCAGCAATGAAATAGCATCTTAATGCTGAACGTGTAGCAGCAGCAGCACAGATGCTAATGCTAATGCTAATGCCAGCGAAACATGAATGACACTTTGTGTCAATCTGATGATTAAATGAACTAAATGACAGATTAAAAACAACAAATGTCTTTGTTGTTTAGCTCGTAATTTATCAACATATGGTTTTTCTTTGTAAATGTTGAATATTTTGTCAATATATAGTTTTTGATTAAATCGTGATTAGTTAATTATAGACCCTGCAATTAAACGCATCAAAAATGTTGACCTTTTTTGAAGAAAAGTTCCTCAGATTTGAAGAATTTTTTTATTCTGAATGTGTTCAGTGAATACGCTAAACTGGATTTTTGTTAAACAATCCCATCTTTCCTTTCTGAATTATGAATAATTCAGAAGAAAATAAACTCTTAACATTTCCCTGCTGATGTGCACAGATCTATTCTTTTGAATTTGCATTTATTGAACAGAGAAATCCATTTGATTGCACAGTTTTCTCTCTAATCATTTCCCTTCAGTTCATATGTAGATTTTCACACTCCAAAGTCGCCTTTTGACCTCAGTTTAATTGTCTTCCTCTTGTTCCCAAACAGGTCTGTTCAGCAGTGGCCATGTTTTAACATGTGAGCAACAGAAAAGGGTAAAAGGTTTCGTCCCTGAGGGCGCAGTTAGTGGACCCGCTCCCTGCACCACGTCCATGTTTTAAATTACGTCTGCTGGAATGTCTGCTTTTGCACGGGGATTTTCAGATTTCCAATCATCCCTCTGTTGTGGTCTCAAAACAAAGGTCAGCGCTGAGGTTCGCGTCACCAGTCTGGCTTGACTGTGGCGTTAGACGTCACAAGTCTTTGTCTTCAGGAGTTTTGTGTCTCGGGACAAAGCGTGTGAGAGAAAAGAAAACATTTCAGGAACTTTCAAGGAATTTCTGTCAGAATCAAAAGTACAAACCTACTTTTGATATTTGGACACTAAAGGTTATAATGATCAGAGCCACACAAACGTATTTGTCTTTGTCTGAACAAAAGCAAAGCGACATTAAAATATGCTTTTTTTTTCTTTTATATACGGGATTAAAAGATAGAAGAAAGCATGAAAATCTCATAAGACACTCATTATATCCTCACCAAGTCGTTTCTAGGCTTGTTATTTTTGGTCGGTGGAGCTGCTGACATTCAGATAAAATGTGCAGAAAGCAGAAAACATTCTGCAGGTCCAGGATCAACAGAACCGAACCGGAGGAGGATGAAACGGAGAGACAAGGAGCAGTAAAGTAAACCGGGACGATCCTAAGAGAACCGGAGCATCTACTCTGATTTGGTCCAGATCTCTAGACCTGTGTGTCTTTTCTCTGTTTGGTCTCATCGTCCTGTTGCTGCTGTGATCAATTATTTTGGATTCCTGCCTGGACCTTTTAGTTTGTGTATTTCTGGTCTTAAGTAAAGTTGTGTATTTTCATCCGCCTGCCTGCGTTGGGTCCTGCGCTTCACCGTTACATGACAGATTTACGTGTTAGACAAACACACATTTAAAAACAATCTGGATAAGGTCACATGGCTGTTTCTGGACCAGTTTAATTATTACACAGTAAGATAATTAACTAAACCACAAACATACTTTCTTTTGCAGATGAGTTAATATGCAGGAACTGTCTCTCTGTCATGACAGTTTCTGCAAACAATCAGATAATCTGTGAAAAAGGACACTGAAACGTGTGTTATTATGCCATTACCATTACATTACTAGAAAATGGTCTCAAAACAACAGTATTATAGCTCATTGCGATAACTTCTGGAACAATTTATTGCCCATTTCCATATAACACGCAGTGGAGTAAAAGTTGAAAGTACCCACAATTAAATCTACTGCATCAAAGTAGAGATATATGGAAAATGTACTGGAGAACGGTAACAAAGTTCTTCCTCTACAGAAAACCCAAAAGAATCTGGAGCAATAAAAGCTCTTCCTCTAACCTCCCGAGTAAAAATATTTTATCTTTCTATCTGCTCTGAAATCCAGCTTCGCCTCCCAGGCCTGCTTTTAATTTGCCTTGTGATTCTCTGCCAGTTGTAACAGCAACTTATTTGTCTGGATGTGCGTCTGTGAGGAGGACCAGATGTTGGCCTGTGAGGTCAGAAGACAGGAGTCTGCAGCGGGTCGACCATGAACTAAACAACCGTCACTGCTTTAAAAAGGAGCCGCTGGTGTCTCAGCCGTCGTTATTTTCCTTCTTTACCTCCCCGTTGCTGCTTTAGACTCCCAGAGCTTCTCATTTATGCCCTGAATCCTCACCTTCTTCGTCTCACCGTCCTCCCATCTGTAGCCGTGAGGCGGGCAGATGTGCCAGTTAATCAGGCTTCCTTATCTGCCGAGCGTCCGGCACCCAGAGCTCACTTAACCAATCAAACTCCGGCACACAACAGCCAGCCTGGATCCAGAACTCTTTCTTATCGGGGCGAGGAGGAAGCTCAGTGACATGACACCGCAGATGGAGAGGAAGAACCGGCGACTGGAAAGAAAGAGAAAACGAACAGAACATCTTGACTCAGACGTCTAATGGTCGTTTGGCTGTGCCCAATAAAAGCAGTGATGTACGATCATGTGTCGGCCATGTGTGATGCAGCCAGAGTTCAGCGGCTCGGGCGCCATTAGTCTGACGCTTCCATCTCGCTCCCTGCAAGCCGCACAGGGAAAACGGCACTCGGTTGTTTTTCTGTTCTGCTTCGTTCTCAGAGAAGATGAAGGAGGTAAACATGAGAACAACAGCAGCTGTTTATCAGGACAAACTGCAGGTGTTGTTAAAATGATCAGCATGGTTTGATTTTAGTCATGATAAAAAGAAAGAGCAGATTTCAAAAATATGTGCAGGAAAAAACCAAACGCTAAAATCAAGCAAATAAAGTTACATTTTTAGTTTTTTATTGTAAGAAAGGAATATTTTTCTATATAAATATTAGGATTATACTAAGAAAATAAATAAATTGAGAATAACAATGAAGTTGAAATGATATAATAAAATATAAAAGTTAATAAAACAGTCATAATATTACAATGATGACCTTGTATGAGAATGAAGTCAAAATAATTTGAAAATAAAATTGTAATATTGCTTCATTCTCATAAAGCTACGACTTTATTCTAGTAATATTATGATTTTATTCTCTTTATAACTTTATTATTTACTCCATCATAGTTATTCTCTGTAACTTCGACAGGTTTTGATGCCTAAAAAGCATCTAGTTTTCACATTATTTTGGCCTCAATTGAACAAACTTAATTACGTTTAATAAATGATAAAAATCTGGTTTTGGTGCAAAGTTGGTTCTTCTTATTAAAAGCTTAGAGAAAGACCAACACTTTGCGTTAGATTTAACATTTTCCAATAAAAAAAAATGATTCTGATTATAATTTTACTCGTATTGTGAATAAATTGTCTCCGTCTAAGAATGCTACAAATGAAGGGCCACATTTGTAGCATTTTTAAATTGCATTTGGGGCCACAAAAAAAAACAAACAGTCCATGGGCCATAAATGGCCCCCGGGCCGCACTTTGGACCCCCCTGTTATAAATGAGCTCTAATCAAAAACAGCCAACATATTCCACTACATTGTTATCCATAACTGGAATATAACACATTATTACAGTCGCTAAATTCAATTTACTTTAAAAACATCTAAATGAGATTGAACAACAAAATATCACTTAGGAAGGTAGAATAAAAAATGATGTATAGTTTTGGTATTTTTACAAATAAAAATCTGAAGGGTCTGAATTTGTGTTAAGTAGATTTTATGCTCATAAAACTTAAATAAATCAGCTGCCATTAGCAGTTAGTGCTAACGCCCAGGTCTGGCATTAACAACAATGTGCGAGGAATTACAAACTCCTATTATTCTGCATTTTATGGTGTCTGTGGGTTTTGTAATGGGGGTTTGCCTCTGTTAAAATGTCTCTACAGCGAATTGGAGCGAAGCGAAAAACTAAAACTGAAGAGTTGTCATTTTCTGTGGCAGCGCAGCCATTAAAAGGAAAAGGCTCTGCTGTGGAAATCACCGTCTGGCCTGTAAGGAGGTTTTAATGAGCGTAGCATCCATAAAACAGGCCACAAGAAATTCCCACATGAAGCCAAAACCTCCGGTTTCTCCAGCAGATTAGAAAGAAACGTTTTTACTTGAATTGAAATCAAAAACTATTTGGTAATCAGTTCACGTTTGTGACCAGAATCAGAGAATCCCTGGTAGATCTAGATTCATGTAGTTTTGATCAAAACTCTGACAGAAATGCTCGGTGTTGTTAGATGTTTCTGGAGTTCAATAATAAATATTTCATATTCCTCAAGGGTTTTTCTTAACAAGCGAATCAATAAAGCCGTTTCTGTTAGAAATCAGCTTCTAGGCCAAAACCAAGCAGATGCTGATCTGCAACAATACCTGCAGTTTCTCATCTTTGGTTCTGTCTGCTCGTCTTTTATCAATCAATGAATAAAGTTTAGTTATATGGCATATTTCAGCAGTTCAAAGTGCTTTACAACATAAAGTCACAAAGTCAGAAAACACCAACAACGGAGAAAACATTTCACATTTTGCCATTGTTACACTTCAAAATGTTGGTCATGTTTCATTTATTATACTTCAAAAGAAACTCCAATCAGTGGGTTTTTATCTACATGTAAAGGAACTCTGTGTTTCAGCTGTTCTTCGGTTTTCTGGAAATTTATTCCCTCTAATAATTGACAGGTTGGTAGGATTAAGATCTGTACCGTGTCTGGCTCAACGTTTCCATTTTCTGATCATTTTGTTTTCACCTTTTGAACTTTCCATCGTCACCAAAGTTCCCAGCAGGAACGACCGAGGAGTTAAATCCCAGTTCCTCCGTTTTCCAGACTTCCACTGTAGATAGTAAAAAAAGGTGAACATTTCTGCTAGAAAAACTCAGAAATATTGAGATTTACCTTAGAAGTTTTGGGGGAAAATCTTTGAATTTTTTGAGTGTGAGAAGTCAATAATTTGATAGCAAAAAACTCAAAAATTTTGAGATTAATCTCAGAAATTTTCCAGAAAAACGCATGAAAAACGCATTCAAAAGCCTAAAATTTTATGTTTTTGAAACGCAGAAATGTCCAAGTTTTTTCTAGAAATTTTATGAGAGTAATCTAAAAATTTCTGAGTTATTCTAGTAATGTTATATTTTTTCCTGGAAAATTGTTGGAAACTTTCACCTTTGTTATCTACAGTACAGAGACTTGCTTAACCTTTTTATTGAAATGACAATGGCTTTAATATGTAAGACTGTAACCTGACATATAGTTGGAGGCAGCAGTGTCGTAAAAGTATGAAACACCGCCACCTGGAGGATGGAGTTAGTAGTTGCTTAAACCCAGGGTTTGTAACCATTTTCTTTTTTAGGAAAATTTGCTATAAACTCACAATTATACATTAAAAATGTCAGAATTTGTTGGTTTTGGATGAATTTCTGTGGGACTGATTGACATCTGGAGACCACAGGGCCACAAAAAAATCTGTGAGGGACCAGATTTGGCCCGCGGGCCTCCAGTTTCACGTGATGAATGGATGATTTTTGTTTATTGGACGTAATGCTTCCATTCACATCTGTTATTTTACAGCATAAGTCTAAATGCTGCTAATGAAACTTTCCTGGTCACATAGAACCAGGACCAAAATACAATACAAATGACTTTCAGTAATAAAGCAAACTTTAAAAGACAGTAAAACTTTTTCTAACTGGTTCATGCAGCTGATTTCTCTGCACAGTAATATGAAGACAGTGAGGAAAGTCACTGCGTTCGTACAATCTTAAAACTTGACATTTACAAGTTTGATTGCAGTAAAGGAGAGTACTAATCCTTCAGGTCTTCTTTATCAGTAAAAGTGATAAAAACTGATTTTCTCACCTCTGAGTCTTTTATTTTTGATCCATCTATGAAGTCAGACTGCTGCCTTTGTTTTATTTATTAGAAGAAACGATGTGGTAGAAACTCACATATAAGATATTTTCAGTGGTTCTGAAGCCTCCATCTTAATGTGATGTGAAAAATAAGATTATAATAAATTATTTTAAAATATATTCCACAAAAGACAGTGGTGTTCGAAATGTTTTGTTATGAGGGCCAACATTTTCAACTTGCAAAAATTAATCAATTATTTACTCAAATATTAAACTAAAATATTTTCCAGGAAGAAGTTCTGTAAATCATTTTAGATCTAAAACATACAGCTTTCTGTTTTATATTGTTATGTGGGGTCAATTTGTTTTCAGCCTAACTGCAAAGATAAATGCATCTCAAGGAGCCTCAGAAGACAAATATTTTTTAAATGATTTTTATTGAACATTTATTTAATCAGATTTTTTTTTTAAATAAACTAAATGAGATCAAAACTTATTTCACAAGAGGCCAAGAAAGGCAGCAGCTCACATCATGATAGACAAGTACATAAAAATAACAAAAACAGAAGTACATAAATGCCAACAATTTGACATTGATGGGCAGCAGTTGTGACAATACTAATTTAAAAATAGTGAAAATTTAAGATTTAATACACAGGCACTGTGTGAATGTTTTTTATTTTTTAATTTTGCTAATTTATTTTTTAAAATGTCAAATTGTGCAATTTTAAAGGTTGAAAATAGGTCTACTACTCACTGCTCCAGGTAAGATACTGACTACTGAGAGCTACTCCACACATCCCCCACTGAAAAAAAGTTTTGGAAAAGTATAATCAGAATTGGATTTTAAGTTTTATTTTCAGAACAAGATGATTGAAACTTTGCAGTTTGCTTAGTCAGAGACATAGTGACGTCCCGATCAGAGACGGTGCTGCTCCTTCCTCCTCCTCCTCCTCCTCCTCCTCCGCGGTCCCTCCGTGTTGGGGCTCGGTGAGAGGGCAGAGTCACGTCACACAGGGCTGGTCTGAAGGCTTATTAGCCCGGGGAACCGAGCTCCAGGCTGCCTCGCTCTGCAGCTGTGTGCGGCCAGCGGCGGAGGGCTGTCCGGCGAACTTCGCCCAAACTTTCTGGGAACTCAGTGAAGAGAACAGAAACGCTCCGGCAAAGTGTCGCAACCCGCCTCAGTCAAACTGCAGCTGCTCCCCCTTTAATAAGCAGAGCCTGCACTTCTACTTTGACAAGTTTTGAATGAGCCTCCTCACGTTTGCGTAGAGACTTTCTTTTATTTGTCGTTGTTGCGCTTTTTAATTTGAGCTTCAGGTTGAGATAAAGCTCCTGTCGTGATGGCTGTGTTATCTCTAGCTTTTCTGCTTGTTGGATTTGTTTTGACTTCAGCTGACAAGGTAAGTTTCTGCACATGCTCTCCGTTCACTGACAGACTAAACGGGCTTGATTTGTATGAATTCATTCATTTATTTCGCTTCTCCGGGCCATTTATTATGAACCGAGTGCAGCTGGACAGCAGAAAAAAGTGGGGCAGCAGCTTTTAAAAGTTTCCCATCGCCTCTGTAAACACGCACACTGCTTCCTCTGTGCACTACGTGTTGACACGGCACCACGCGTGGGTTCAGCCTGTCACATATACGAGCTGTAACTTACAGACATGTTTCTGTTTGAGGCTTTAGCTCCAGTAAACCGCCGGGCTTCCAGGAGAACCAGGCCTGCCCGAGGCAGGGCGAACTTTGCGACCGCTCAGTAGCCTTTAGCCCCCCAAAAGAAGCGAATGGCCACCTGACATGATGGAAAATGCGCAGTCAGACTTTAGAAAGGGCTTTTAGGGCAGTAGCCCAGGGCGTCAACTTTTGGTGGTGTCCCAAATGTTTGTTTTCTGTTTTGTAGTTAATATAAAACTCATAGCTGCATTATTGTTTTTATGAATACAAAACAATGTTCAAGTATTTGGAAAAGTTATGGCTCCAGCCCACATCCTTGTAAATCCGGCCCCGATTGGGACAGTCAGACTTTAAAGCCTGTTTATGTTTGTGTTTTCTATATTGATAATTAACTTTATTTAAAAAGGGACAGTATAATCTCAAACATAAATGTCTCCGTTTGATGCGTGGTGCCAGATTACAGCGAAATTCCTGGACAATTTACAAAAATGGATACAATACAATAAGACCGAAAATATAAGTTGCTTTATAATCGCAATAAACAAAAACACATGCAACAGATATTTACCATAGCTGCTTATGAGTAACTCGGTAGTTAGCTAAAGTGGAGAATCGTGTAAAAAAACAAGCACAAAGCTGCAGAAGAAATGTGAGATTATAATCTGTCAATCAGTGAAGTTTATTTGTATGGCAGATCAGGAACACATCAGCTCAAAGTGCTTTACAGCCTGAAAAAATCATCAAAAACACATCAGAAAGTCAACAGCTGTGAAAGCCAATAACAGAAATTACATTTTGTCGTCATCAACACACATAAAGTTCATTCCTTATACAACTTGTACTACAGCAAACAGGTTTCACAAGTCGACCAAACATTCAGCAATAATTATTTCCTCCATGTTTTTATTGAACAATGCAAACACCAATCAACAGGCTGATTTCTGATGCATCTGATTCCTGCTCCCTTTCTGTCCAGCACTGATCCTGCAGTGTTGGCAGGTTTGCATCAGTGCTGCCATTTCTCCAAACAGCTGAGGTTCTGTGATACTTTATGCTACGGATCCATGTGGTCGTTGTGCAAACATCAGCTTTCTCCACAATCAGTTCAGCTAAACAAGGAATTTGGTGCTACAAAATCATTTCAAGCTAATGCTACTTATGAGTGGAGGGAAATTAAAATATTGACACATAAAAAGAAGCCAATTGGACAGAGCAAAGATTTAAGTCAAATAAATAAAACCGATTCTTACTCGATAAACTTTGTGCTCGTGAACAGAAACTGGTCTGACTGTCGACTGCCTGCTGTAGCTGATGGTAGAAACTGCAACATGAACCGTGTTGCGTCCTCATCCTCAGGTTGTTGTGTGTTCTTAAAAATCTAAGTGTTTAATAACTGTAGGGTAGAAAGTTTTTGTTTTGGTGAGCAGAAACCGTCTGCTACACCTGCGTTTACCTCCACTGAGCTCACCTGAGCTTCCTGGAAAGATGATCTTTTTAGCACAACTCCTCACTTTCCACGTCCACCAGAAATATTCTCCTTACAAACATATTTATTTTGTCCAGAAATCGGTCAGTTTACCGTCTACAGCTGCAGGACATGGCAGGTTTGATGCTGCATCATCACCCATATGTGGCAGCACTTCCTGTTTTACAGAGAGCATTACTCTGAACGTAATTTAAAAAAATAATTTTTGCCATATTATTGTGGGCGCACCGACTGCAGTTTTCTGGCCGATTACCTGTTTTGTTTTTTTTAAAGGCCCGACTTGCTGATTCCGATTTTGTTGCTGAATTGGCAACAAAATCGTGGGGTGACAGTTGTTAACTGCAAATATGCAGACGTGACCTGGCTTTACTGGACAACAAATTGTTCCAGAAATCATTGCGATAAAAGATAATATTGCTGTTTTGAGACCATTTTCAGGTAACGTAATGGCAATGAGATATAAAAGTACAATAGATTCTGAAGAACATTTAACACTGGAACTGCAAGACATCTTAAATATGCAAAAGAGAAACAAATAAAATGAATCATGAAGTCTCTGTAAACTAAATGATCCTTGACAAAAGGAAGAAGTTGAGACCAAAACATCAGACTGAAAACTTTTGTCATCCAGGTTGTTTTAATTTATCATGCAGTTTATTTTTTTATTGCCTAATTCCATCTGCATATTACTGTTCAGAAGTCCCAACAAAATATTAAAAACTGTCAAAGCAGCAGAATAAATGTACTTCTTGATCCCAAAGTGAATTAAATGCACTGCTTACATAAAGAGCTAAATGAAGTTCAGAGTTCACAGTGGGAATTTGAATAAATGAACCTGTTTTAAAATGAGCATTTTGTGTTTCCTTTATGCTTCTTCACATTCATGAAGTCTGTTCTTCTTTCTCCTGCAGGCTGGTGAAGCAAACCGGGAAGGTAAGACCTGCTTCTTCCTTTTCCTCCATGTTAATATTAATTCAATCCAAACTCCAGTTCCAGGTTTTCTCTTCCAAACTGCTGACAAGTTCAGGAGGAGAACGGCACACTGATCGAAGTGGGAGGAGAGTTTTTCTGTTGAGCAGTTCTGTAACACACTTCCCTCCCCTCACACACACACGCGCGCTCCTGACTCCTCCAACTCACACACACTTATATTGCAACTGCTTAAAGGGCTTTGTTATACAGGAAAGAGAATTCCACCTCTAAATCCTGCACATCTGTTCTCCATTGAGAGGTTAAGGAACCAGTGAGCTGCAGCCGAGTCCACGTAGGATCCGTTTACCCGCAGTTATCTCCTGAACACGTCCGGGCCGCCACCCAGCGGGGCAGCGCTGGGCTGTGGTGGAGCGTTTGTGGCTGCCGCTGTTGGCATTGTGGCCATTATCAGCCTTGTAAAGCAGCCGCTGCGCTCACTTCGTGTGGTTTCTGCTTAACTTTTCACCTTTTTTCTGCCCCCCTTCATGCTGGAACCGACTGAAATGTTTGCCAACCTCCTGTAACAACAGAAACATGGACGACTGGTTTATTAAATCAGACAGTGGGATGCTGAACTCTTGTATTTTGATGGGAAATACGGCTATACGTTTGCTCTAACATGAGGCCTGAAGCATGAGCACTGTTTTTTTCTGCTGGTTTTTATTAGCAGTTTTATAGCTTTAACAACAAAGAAAGCATTAAAATCTGAAAAAACCTCTAAATGTTATTGCACTTTGGAAAATCTAATGTACAATTTGAATATGTTCGTTTAATGGGGGAAAATTTGCAGGAATAATTCTGTTTAACAAAATCTAAGGTGGCACCCCTGCAGATTATGCCTTTATTTTCCAATAGGACTTCACTTAGGGTGCATTCACACCGGCAGCCATGTTGATCCACTTTCTCATGTTATAAATTAAATAATCCTTGTTTCAAGGAATTATTGACTTGAAACAAACTTCCATTTCTTGCTGCAAAGTTACTTTTAAGTTAGTAAACTTGAAATAAGACAAGATGAAGATGTTTGCACTAGAAAAGAGAACAAAATACTTGCTAAGATTTTGTGTTTTTTGCAGTGTAGTCACACGTTTTTACAGCACCTTGCTAAAGTATTCATACACCCTGAGCGTCCAAACTTTTTATCACGTTTAAAACCTGAAATGCATTTTATGGGACTTTGTGTCGGACCAACAAAAAGTTTTACATAATTTTGCATTTTTCTTCTATTAAAAATAAAGACCTGTACAGCATGGGGAGCATCTGCACTCAGACGCCCCGAGTCAGCACTTTGTCAATCTGACTTTAGCTGCAGTCACAGACATGGAAGCTTTCTGGAATATGTCTTTTGCTCTTTGCTCAGGTTTAAGTGGAGTGTAAGTGTAAGCAGCAATATTTTGTTCTTGTCAGAGAATTTCAACTGAGTTAATGTCTAGACAGGATCATAAACCTGATCTGAACTGTCCTGCTGTGGCTCCGGCTGAATGTTTAGAGTCACTGTCTTGCTTAAAGGTGAACCTTTTTATTGGTGTCGGACTGAAAACACTTTGGGTGCATTCACATTAGTCCTGCTTAGTCCGCTTGAATCAATTTCTGGTTTGTTTTAACTAGAAAGTCCGGTTTGTTTGGGGATGTGTGAAAAATGGCAAACTCTGGTCCACCTACGGTTCGGTTGAAGTGAACTCTGGTCCGGTTTGAATGCATATGTGAACGCAACTGGACTGGAGATCGCTCCAAAAGCAGAAAGTGGACTACAGTGGAGGGCATTCTGGGTAAATGCAGCCAAATCAAAAGCACTAGCAGGAGAAATAGCTTGTGTGTTTTTTTTTTTTTAGCAAAGACAAGAGAAATCCTAAAACGTCTAAAATCTGATGCCACGCCGTCTTTAAGTTTCATGAAGTTTCATGACTTGTTTCCTTCAGTGGTTCTTGATTTAGTTTTTTAATTCTGACATTTTTCCCTCCAAACTGTGACTTTAATCTCTGAAGGATAAAGGTGAGATTTCTGAGGATAAAAGTCACATTTCTTTTTTTTTTCTTTCCATGGCCATAACCCTCTTCTATACATATTAAATTGTAAAAGATTACCAGATTTATTCTCTCTGCTGTTGGTATAAAAACCCTCCTATATTTAGTGATCTTACTGAGCATTTCCAGTGAAGCCATAGCCATCAGCACTTCGACCCACTTCTGGCTCGGCGGGCAGGTGCAGCCCAGGCTGATGGGTTCCTCTGCATTTCCTGGTTCTGCCTGAGCAGCGTCATGTTTGACGTCATCCCACTGGTTTCCTACTGGGCTGAGGTGGAGTGGGACTGGGCTGGCTGCTCCACACCATCAATCCTGCTGGTCTGAAACCCAGGCGCTGCTGGCTGCTTGACTTGTGTGTTTAGGGACGTTTTCTTCCACATGGTGGAAAAAAATAAGCACATGGCCTACCTAGCATTACAGCTAAGGGGTTAGCACATCCGGCGTCTGGCTGGGTTTACAATGCTGCACTAAGCCCCACTGTTTCAGTTCAAAGTCAGGTTTTATGAAAACGCTCCAGTTAGACGAGACTTTTATGTGGAATATAGTTCTTTAATTAAGTGAATTAATTGGGGAAACATTCAGGGAGAAAATTCTGGGTTTAAATCCCAGTCTGGGGTCTTTCTGCATGTTTGCTTCCTGTGTGTGTGGAATCTCTGAGCAGACAAAATATTCTTATTAGGCTACCTGGTTACACCTGAACACCGAAGATGAACCTCCATCATTTCTGTCTCTTCTCAGATCCTTTTTAATAGTAATTTTTCATCTTCTTTCACAACTTTCTGTTTTTGTTTCTCTATTTTAAAGCATTTGAAGGCCTAAAAAATGTTGCTGGATGATAAATTGTCCCAGAAGTTATTGCGATAGATGATAATATTGTTGTGTAACTTTCAAGTAGTGGCACAATAATGCAAGAACACATTCTCAAAGATAAATAAACTATAAAATTCTTAAGAACATTTAACTCTGGAACTGGAAGAAATATCTAAAAAAAACAAACAAATAAAATGAATTATGAAGTCTGTGTAAACAAAATCACTCGTATAGCTGAGACTAAAGCGTCAGACTGAAAACTTTATCGTCCAGGTTTTGGTAGAAAAAGAGAAAAACGATAAATCGTGTAAACAGATTGATTTACAGATTGAGTAGCGGCTGATATGAAAATATCATTTAATATTATCTACAATATGACAGTTTAAGTCTGAAATAAGTTTTCATAAGAGAAATGGCTCAATGTTCATTTTAAAAGATTTTTTAAAAATGCATTCTAATTTAGATCTTCTTTATTTAGATGTTTACATTTCATCTCATAGAAATTATTTAAGTATTTGGCTCAAATAGACTCAATTAATGGAAAGTAATTTGACTCAAAGTTTGTTTATAAGAGTGTTTACAAGTCAATATTGCCTTTATTTCATATAATTTAAAAGAAATTCTGAACCTGTAAAACTGCGACGATAAATTATGTGGTTGAAAATTTTGTTGCGCTTAATTTTTGTTCCAAAAACATTAAGAGAAAAATTTTGTTGCGCTTAATTTTTGTTCCAAAAACATTAAGAGAATAAGACTCACCAGTTCAACCAGCTACTGGGGAATTATTTGTAATGTAGAAATGTATATATTTTTTTAGCGATGTGGGATTGCTATTACTTCAAACACAACTGGAATATTAAATAATATGATGATAAAGAAAAATATTGTTCTTGCAGATGATTAGGATGATATGTTGTATAAATATTTAACACAATATAAGCATTAAACTCCTAAATGGTTCAGAATACATTCAGATTTTATGGGTTTTTGCATTAATTTATCTTTTCTGAGCATAACTTTCTAACCAGACGTTTGCTTATTGTAAAAGTTTATCTCTTCACATTGAAATTTATTGAAAAAGCTTTTAAATCACTTTTCCATGAATGTGAAGGCAAAGTGTTGATGGCTTGTGAAGTGGTGACCTTTCAGAATAATATCAAGGTTTTACTCTGAGACCTACTTGATCTGCATTCAAATGTAAAGTGTTCAGCTGCTGCCATGCAGGAAATGTTTGAACACTTTCTCACGTTTTCTGTGCATTCAGAGGTTTGTTTTCGTTTGGTTTGGATATTTGACGAAAGATAAATTAAAAATGCTTTTCCTGGGCCAGATACTTTGAGCATTTAGTGGATTTGTGAAACATCATACTCTTCTACACAGCTGTCAATTTATAAGACTTTGTGTATTTTTCTCCATCCTGGTTTTTGAAAAATGTTTTTCATTTTGTACTTCTAGCTGTCAGTATCTTACTGCACTAAACTGCTGTTAGGGGTATGTTTTTGGAAAAAATAAGTCAGAAAAATAACAAAAATGTACATAAAAACAGAAGAATAGGAGGAGTAAATTTCTGCCAAAAAATGAAAAAAATTTGAGGTTAATGTCTAAAAATTTCTAGAAAAAAATTTGAAAATTTCTGAGTTTGAAAAGTCAACATTTTTGACTTTTGGAAATTTTCTGAGTTTGAAAGCTTTTTTGAACTCAAAACTTTTACATTTTTAAATTTTCAGGGTTCAAAAAGTTAAATATTTTTGAACATTTTCAGAAAAATTCTGAGATTAACATAAAAATTTCAGGGCTTTTTGCATTTTTTTTTTTATTTTTAAACTACAAAATTTCCAAGTTTCCTCTAAAGCATTTCTGAGATTAATCTCAAAATGTCAGATTTTTTTCTAGCAAGTTTTCAGCTTTTGAAGCTTGGAAATAATTTTTTACCAGAAAATTTCTCAGATTCTAAAAATAGTTTTGGCAAAAAGTTATTCCCTTTTTTCCTATTCACAAGGACCCTGATATGGTGCCGTAAAATGTGTATGATCTTGAGTAAATAACAACTATGTGTCTTTGAGGAACCATTATTTACTGAACTAGTAAAATCTGTCCCATTTTCCAGGTGCTACATATAAAATCCACCTGACAAACTCACAAGCAAAATCTCAATAAATAGCATTAAATTCATATGTTATAAACATAGTTTATATGTTGAAACTTTAACAGATAAATAGGCGTTCAGCTGCCTATTCTGCCATACTTTTTCCTTCCACTAAACTTTCCCCAAACGTACCTAGCTGCAGCTTCTTCATCAGCCGCCGTCTGTAGACACTACGGAGTGTGTTGATGACTGAATACTGTCTTCCTTATGGTTATGTAGGTCATATCAAAACATTTCTGCATTAAAATCGACGCATTTTAAATTGTTTTAAAATAATATAATTTTTTCAGAAATTAAATATTTGTTATTCAGTAGCTGTTAAGTGGTAATGACGCAAAATCAGTACATATATTACCTTGGCTTTTAATGACTCTAGATATTGAGTTTTACTTTTTGAATTGGACCGCTGAACTAATTAACGTCTAATTTATTTAGTCTGTTTTTCACATTATGCTGTCATAAACTTTAATATTTAACATATTAAATAAGCCCTTTGAGGAGCCTCTGGGTTTTTTGCATGGCCTGATCTTCTATTGTAACTCGGTTAATCAAGTGCAATAGATTTGCATCAGACATTATAAAAACTCTTTTTTAGAGACTATTTCCATATATAACTCAGGATTTGCCCAGAATCAAAATGTATCCCTTTGATTCTCTACGTAGAAAACTCAAATGGACAGAAATTGTTCCTTTTCTTCTTTTAGGTGGGAGAAATGGTTGTTTAAAACCTGCAGAGGTTTACACAAGCGTAACATTTCAGCACACAGAAGTGAATTTAGTTCTTGGCTGCACCTAGAGACCTCTGGCACCAAGAAAATGTCATCTCTCAAAGATTCGTCACAGGAGCTTTAGTGTTGAAGCACTCTGTTGGGAAACGCATGTCATGATGCTGAGCATTTCATCCGTCCTGCAGATGTTGCTCAAGATTTCAGGTGGAAATCTCAAGCAGCCCTTTCGCTGACGTTAACAGAGACCAACGCTGACATGATTTAAGGGTGAACTTTGTAAATGTTCCGTTAAAAGGATGTTCTGTCCCGGGTCTCCTTGCATATTCAAACCCCCAGACATATCTGTGGTTTGCTTCTGCTGCCTGTCAGACGTGTTTATAATGAAGGAAGCCGGCGCTGCGTGTGGAGTTAAAACTGCTCACAATGTGTATTATTATGGTTGTCACAGCTGTAAAAAAGCTGCAGGTATTTTATGCTAAGTGTGTCGAATTTATATTTTTCTTCCTTATTGCACACTGTGATCTGCAAGCTACGTCCTGCGCCTCAGACGTATAATTGGGTTTTTATCTTTGCGACACCTGCTTCAGCGTTTTCTTGTCAAGATGATTATTAGATTTTAATATTCATCAGACTGTTTTTTTTTTTCTTTCTTTTCCTGAAATGGAAATCTTTGACTATCGTTCCAGTTGGAAAATCAAGCTGAGGCTGAATGGAGTATTTATTTTTAAAGGCCACACATTTCCTTGAGCAATTCAGTTGACATCAAATCAGCTGAACGAGAGCCTGATGGTAAAAGAAACAACGTGACGTGACCAGCTCACAGCTTCTTAGCTGGTGTTAAATAAAACTATCCCCCCTCTAATTTCAATAACAATAGAATGAATCTAGCTAGCTAGAAAAAAATCTATGTGCTAACAGAACAAACAGTCAGCTAACTATCCATATAGATTTATTCTAACTAGCTAGAGAAATTTATTCTAATTAGCTGCTTTGGTCCACTGTGTCAAACAATACAAACCTTTGAGCAACCTGTTCCGCTCCTCGCCTGTGGGGGCGCCGTATGAAGAACCACTGAAGGAACCAAAACCACTGAAGAAGACTGAGCTCAACCGCTTTCTTTACAAAATGGAGCCGTGTCAGATTTTAGCTGCTGTAGGATTTCTCTTTGGTAAAAAGCCGTTTTTCACACTAGCGCTAGCTTAGCATGTTTGTTTTGATTATATTTACTAAGAAAACAAGTGTATTAGTTTTCTTGTCTTATTTCACGTTTACTGACGTACAAGTAACTTTTCAGCAGGAAATTGGAGCTTGTTTTAAGTCAGTAATTCCTTAATATTTGTGAAAAATACTTGTACCATTATTTTATTTATAAAAAAATGTCTTCTTATAAGTGGAATAATCTACCAGTGGAACTATAACTTTAAAAAAAAAATCAATATTAAGGTATTATTGACTGAAAATAAGCTCGTATATCTTGCTGAAAAGTTGCTTGTAAGTTAGTTTTGTCTTATTTCAAGTGTACTAAGATATTTGCGCTAGAAATTTGACCAAAATACTTTAAGATTCTGTGTTTTTGCAGTGTAACTTTGAAAACGGCGTAAAGAGTTCTTCCATCTGTCGTACCAACTAACCACTCAACCATCATGGGTACAAAATAGCTAATTTTGCACACTCTCTCACTTCTCCTTTAGTTTTATTTTAAAGATTAGTTCACAGTTTTATTTTACATAAAATCCTACAAGATCTGTCAATAAGCCAGGATTTTGTTTCGGTATTCTTCCCACGTGTGCTTTTAAATCTCGGGATACTTTCTACTTGAGATAATTACTTTGAGTAAGTTGAACCTATGTGCACCGATTGCAGTTTTCTGGTCGGTCGCAGATTACCAATCTTTCTTGCTGAAACATGTCGTGAAGTTCTGCTGCCGCTTTTTGAGGGACCTGTTCTGTGTTTGTTCTGCCAGGCCAGCTGAGGAGCCGGCTGAAGGAGTACGGCCTGGTGACGCCCTTCAGCACCGACTCCCACGGTCACTACCTGTCCCACCTGCTGTCCGCCACGCACAAGCAGCGCGTGCGGAGGGACGCGTTTCTCTCCGAGTCCGAGCAGAGACTCTTCTTCAACATCACGGCCTTTGGGAAGGAGTTCCACCTGCGGCTGCGGCCCAACGACCGGCTGGTGGCGCCCGGGGCGATGGTGGAGTGGCACGACGAGGTTGAGGGGTTTGGGAACGTCACAGCGGGCGCCAACCGGACCGACGCGACGGAGAGGATTCTCCAGCGGGAGCTGCTGAAGACGGACTGCACCTTCATCGGTGACATCACCGACGTCCCCGGAGCCACGGTTGCCATTAACAACTGCGATGGACTGGTAAGTCCCTCTCGGCTGTAAAGCCTTTCTTTCCCCTACAAAGCGCCATGACCTTATCAAGTGCCGTTAGGGATTGTGGATGTCCGTAACTCTTGAGCTCGGCCTTTCTTTGCGTCAGCACTCGGCGTTTTTTATGGCACATTGTTTTTGGGGACGCCCTGTGACGGGCAGGAGTTTAACGGGTGACTGCTCGCAAACACAGGCTTTCCTCCAGACATAAAACACGAGTTCCTATTGTTCCTGACAAACGTCTCCTTCCTTTCAACCCTCGTAAAACATCTGAATGGGAATCTGGGAACAACTCCAGCCAGGACGTTTTGGGGTGGTGTGAAGCACGCAAACATCTCCATGTTTAGGAACAGAATCGGTAGAGTTCCCAGCCTGAAAAAAGTCACAAAGTCTGTATTTTATTGGTTTAGGAACAGAATCGGTAGAGTTCCCAGCCTGAAAAAAGTCACAAAGTCTGTATTTTATTGGTTTAGGGGTTGACGGCGAAGTTAATGTCAAGTTAAGCAACTTATGTATTGGCAAACAAACCAAACGTTTTACATCTTGTAGACATTGTCTAAGTCAAAGATGGGAATATTACACCCTGCACCTTTTGATTTCCTCAAGCAGCCAGCAGGAAACCTGGAAACGACGCATGAAAATGTAAAAACTCTGGGAAATATGAAGAGACTTTTGCGCTGAACCGCATTGAAGAGCTCATGGTTATTCCACCTAATGTTGATTTATGAACTCTTCCTGAGTTGAAACATTTGTATTGTTGTTTCTAAATGAATATGAACTTGTTTTCTTTGCGTTATTTGAGGCCTGAAAGCTCTGCGTCTTTTTCGTTATTTCTCATTATTAAAAATTTTGCTTGGAATTTCGGAAACATGTTGTCAGTAGATCATAGAATAGAAGAACGACGTTCATTTTACTCAACATATACCTAGAAAGAGTAAAATCAGAGGAATTGATCATACAGTCCAAAAGTCTGTTGGAAGTCCAACCAGACTTCCAAAGACGTTTCCAGCGATTTACTTTCTATTCCTCTGAAGTTGGTAGTTTCTGATGAAGGAGAAGATGATGTTGCAGAGGTGAAGGTGAACGTAGCCTTAGCAGCGCTAACTCTGGGGATGAATCAGACTGTTCTGCTTTTATTTTGAAAGACATGCTTTTATTTTCCAATCCGTTAGCCTATTGTTAGCAGGTTCTACACAGACTGAGTCTGACCTGGTCTCATGGATTAAAATAAACTCAACATAAACTGAAATGTCCCTCCGTGGTTTGGTATTTGCGGATTTCTCTGTGGAACGTGACTCCAAATTATATCTGCCATATTTGTAGGTTATTTCACAAAGGAAATCTGAAATATTTGAAAAGAAATCACAGAAAACATGCTACTTGACACGCCATTGGCTGGCATTTCCCAAAGAGCCAATCCAGGACCGCCTTTAATCTTCCTTGCTGCTGATTGGATGAAACCCCTAGAAACAAGGAAGACTGTAGATATTATCTTCAGTTGATGCATTTTAGGTATATTTGGTATCCAAACTATTAAAATAGGCTTTTCTAAATGTTTTTAGAGGTTTTTCACTGTATTAATAAAGATATGTAGGGCCCTAAACATTCTCTGTTATGTCATAACATTTAGCCAGGTTGGGTTCTTTGGGGAGAATTTTTTTCTTAGTTTTTCTTCCAGGCTGAGAAGAAAAAGATAAAAGAAATATAAAAATCTGTGTTCCTCTAGCATTTCTGTTTTCTTTTTCATTCCTTTGTGTTAAGAAACATCCAGTTGTCACATACATGATGGAAATAAAATAATTTTGACTTTTTGACAACTTCACATAACAGAAATAGATGTGAAATGGATTAATATGGATTAATCATTAATTTATTATTATTTCCACAGTTACCATGCAGATACACTTATTTTTCCAGTTTATTATCACATCCATTCTAGGAAGTTTTGTTTTCAGTCAGTTGTCTGACCCTAGACAAATCTGTTTATGTCGCCTGTTGCGATAAATAATTTTGCTCCCCACAGCTGAAGCTAAATTTCTGTAACTCCTGCTACAGCGGCAGGAGATTCATGTTTCTGAAAACGGATCCATTAAAAAGGCCAAACCAGAAACGTTCACCTCAGGACGAGAGCTGCGGCTACTCGTTAGCAGGAATCATTTATTGATGGGTTTGCTTCCCACTGGAACGTATTTAATGACAGAAACACCAGAGTTATTTTTAAAAAGCACATTGTGACATTCTTCAGTGTGGCGTCTTTGCCCAAGTTAGAGATTGAATTACAACTTATTTTGGTGCTTCTTTGAGAAAATGTGGATCCTCCACACCTTAGTATTAATCTCTAAGTGATTAGCAAAGTTTGCTCGATGACTAATATAATCCACCTGTGTGATGATTCATGGATGTTCTTCGTTGCTCCACTTTAGCAGCGATAAATCTGTTAGTAGCTGTTTACTGTCAGATTTGCTCTGCTGCTCCCGTTACTGTGCAGGAAATCTGACTCATCTGTAATTGTTGCTTCACGTCAGGGAGGTTTGTAGACACTTCAAACATTATTCAAGCCTGTTGCATTACCTTGATCCCTGATTTTTATCTTACTCTTTTTCTGCCATTTTGTTGTTCATTGTCTGGTTGATGATCCAGTTTGGGCCAAAATGATTTGAATTGAAATTTGAGACTTTCTAATACTTTGACAAACAAAAGAGTTCATGGTTTACTGGGTGACCAGACCTGTCGCAATAAGCAATCAGTCAATCGCATGATGAATTAAAACAAACTCAATAATTTCCACTTTTGTCTTTAACACACTGCAAAAACACAAAATCTAACCAAGTATCAGATTTTTCCATCACATTAAAAAAAAGTGGTCAAGGATTGAAATATTCTCATGATCTGTGGCTAAAACTCCTGCCAGGCCTGGATGATACGGCTGAAAAACGCTGATTAGTTTTTTGTTCTAAATGTGTAAAATGCTGCCAAGCCGGTGGTGTAAAGTTTCCTGTTTTATCCACAGTTTTCACGCCGTTGTCTTTTATTTTTAAGCAGCTATGAGGGACGATGGCGAAACCTAAAACTGTTGCAAGTTACTCAACAGGTTGTTGCTAGGTAACCAAAGAGTGAGTAAGTTCGTTCAGGCCACCAACCTAGCTTAGCTTGTAGAGGTTGAGCAGCTAATCTCTTTACTCTGCCTACATCTCCCAGAATGCTGTGCAGTTCTGAATTGAATATTGTATCAGACAGGGGCGCAGCTACATATTTTTGAGGTGGATGCGAACACATCATCGGCTAGATCGACTAGACACTGCATCTGATATGACTTGCCAGATCCATCCCAACACCACTGAAGTGATATTGAATAAGACATTAATACTCAAGTGTCCCCCTGTCAATAAGGTTGGTATCATGGGTCACAAACCTTTTTGAGTCTAAGGGCTGTAGTGACACTGAGGACTAATTTGTCTGATACACACATAAACTTGTACAACTCATCTGTAATTAAAGAATCAATAATAATAAATGTACATATGAGTGAATAAATTGCAGAGGGCTGCGTGTTGGACCATAGCCGGGCACTGCCGCCACAACAGTTTAGCTTTCCTATCTTAATATTTCCTGAGTTTTATTTCGGTCATTCTTGCACTTTGTGTGTGGATATGTGTGTGTGACAGGCGTATGTATCAGATATTCATATTGATATGAAACAAATCGCGTCCCTTATCGGTTCAATAGGGGAGGCAACATTTAACAGCCAAATATGGGACGACTCCATATTAGGCTAGCTTTAGCTAACCTGAATTTCTACAACCCTCCTGTCCTGCTAATATACTGACGGTTCTTACCGACTATCTTTCAACCACATTGAAAGGCTTTTTTCATCCCGCCAACATCTTTATCCTTCTCCCTTTTCCTTTTTCTGTTTTGCGCCCCGGACAGCTTTTTTTTTTTTTTTTCTGCTGCTCCATCTTGTCAAGTGTTACGAGTGGTAGTCTAAAATAAAAAAACAAACCGCGCCTGCGCTCTCCTAGGGGCGCGTGCCCAGCCACCTGTGCGGGAAGGGAGGGCGATAAGAGGGGAGGTGAAGGAGCAGAGGGGCGCCTAATCAGTGCTGTTCCCTTGTTATTGATCATTTCATTTTGTTAAATATAGAAAATACCAACTAGAAAAACAATTTTTTTCGAGAGGGGGTTTTGACGCCCCCTCTAGTGCAGCGCCCCTATGCGTTGCAAACGCTGCATACCCACTTTTTGCGCCACTGGTATCAGACTATCAACTATTGATATTGATCTCACGTCTATTGTCTTATATAGTGTTATTGTCAGGTTTCCTCCAGGTTAGTGGCTAACGCTCTAACCTGGAGGCCATTTTGATTATGATCAACTAAAGAGTTTGATTAGCAGCACATAGCTTCTGTTTTCTGACTGTGTCAAATAGCAGAGAAAAGCCAGTGTTGCCCAACTACTCTCAATGACGTATCGCACAATTAATTCAGGCTTCAAATCAAAAGGGGAACAAATACATTTCCAAAATGTCTGTTTGTGTTTGGGGGAAAACATCAGGATCTTCGTACTGTGAACGGAGGATGTTTGATGGATTCTTCCAAAACTTTTTGTTCCTGTTTGGGAACAGACCGTTCATAAAACGCCCAGAAGGAGAAGTTTTCCGCCTTTGTGGGCGATTGTAGCAAACACAGCAGCTTGCGTTTTGCCTGTAGAGAGACGCTGCTGTACGGACTTCACTTGGTTTGTTCTGAGGATGAACAGGAGATTCGCACCTGTCTGCACGCTGACGTGAAGCCGTCATGGCGGCCTGTCAGAGCTCGGGTGAAGGAAGTTGTTAAAACGGCGCCTCAGGATCACTCAGAAAAAGAAAACGCTTTCTTCAACATTCATTTCACAGAGTCGGAAATAATTTATCTACAATACAAATCATCAGTCCATGAGCATGAATGTAATTATTTTTACTAACACCGGTACAACTAAAATGAAAGCTGATGTAAAAAGAAAAACCTGGATTTCCAGGCCAGGTTGCAAAATGTTCTGTTAGTTTTTAGGTCTGTGTCTTTATTGGGGTTGATGAGCTGAGATTATTTACTAGGAAATATTTTCACTTTATATGCTGAAAGTTTTCCACTGAGGAATTCAGGACATATCAAATTATACTCATGAGTAGCATTACTTTAGCATATTTTTATGTAAGAAACTAAGAGTAAAGTATTTAATAAAAAGTCTACTCAGTCATTTAATAGTTAAAAATGACATCATCAGATGGACCAAAATATAAAGTTAATGAAAATTTTGGTATTTTAAGAACCAAAATGACAATAATTCATATAAGCAACAAAAATAGCAAAATCAGGCCAAAGAAAAAAATTCCAAATCAGGTTTTTAAAATATAAAACTTATGAAACTTCATCAAAAACTGCAGGTGTGTGTCTGTGTCTGGTGAACTTTTGGTTAAAACATGTTTGTTTTTCATTCAGTGGGTAAAAAAATCCAGAAATTTGACTCGAGTGAGAGTAAAAATACTTCATAATAAAATGACTCAGGTAAGAGTAAAAAGTACAGCGTAGTGAAAATACTCCTGAAAGTACATTTTGTTTTTCAAAAAAGTTACTCAAGTAAATGTAACTAGTTACATTTAATATCACTTATATCTTTTAGCTAATTGACATCTGCAATCCTGAAACTGGTTAAGATAAGAACCAGTTTAACAATAGTTAAAAATTGAGGTAAGAATAGTCAATAAGTTATACCAAACCTTAAAAATCATCATATAATTATGCATCATTCTGTGAAACTGTAGGACTTATGGGACCTATCATTATTTTTAAAACATCCTAATCAATGGCAGCAGCTCTGTAACGGCCAGGGACAGTCTGGTTCTGGTCCGAATATTTCCTGTTTTACCATTGATTTGTTGCCCTTTTAGAAATGGTCGATGACTAAAACAAAACAATGAGATCTTGTGTAGAAGATATTGTTTAGAAAACGCTAAAAAGACACAAACATTTTGCAATAAGTAACATAATGTAAGTTTGTCGAAAAATCCCTCGTGAGAATTTTGCAAGAGTATGAAAAGTTTTATTCAAACTGTCAGTGAATATCCTGTTCAGAAAGAAGTGGTGTTTTTGTACCCGATGTTTGGTTTAATGTATTCTTTTGTGCCATAAAGCTCCACGTCGCCCACGGCTGCACACAGCACAGCTGACCTTGAGCTGTGTTTATAGATCCCTGGCATTATGATTACCATAAAATAATAGTCTGCATTTTCTGAGACTTTTAAAACACGGACAAATGGTTTTGACATTAACCTGCAGACCTTCGACACGCAGCTGTGCAGAAAAGCGCTTGCATCAAGATTTTCTTTCCACATAGGAGGCAGGAAACAAAAAGAGCCTGAACTCTGAGTTAGTTTGTTTTACGCTAACTTTTAGGATAACGTTTTTAAAGTCAGAGCTTTCTGCAGTTCACGTGAAAAGTTGAATGTGGATAAAACATTTAAAACCCTTGACAGAAAACATTATAACCAAGGTGTGTTTAGAAACTGCTCTTTTGTTTTGACGTTTTAAGGCACCATATTGACTGAAATGCATCAGATCTGGAGATGTAGTCAGAACTGTTATTAAAGATTTAGTTTGTCTCGGCGCATATAGAGATGGACTGTCCATCACCTTACTGGACCTTTTTAACATTTCTCTCATGGGTTTTAGCCTCAGCTGGTACATATATCTAAATATGTACATTAGAGACAGAAATTTACATTAAATATGAATGAAATGAGAGCAAACATCAGAATTTGAATAGAAAAATATTTTTTGGAGGGATTAATAAGTTTTATTAGCTCTAACTGCACTAAAATAGGAAAACCTTACATGATTTATGTTATGTTAAATGTCTTAATGAGGGACAGTTTTCTAAAAATGCTAGGCTAATGTTAGCATGTTTTGATATGACTTGTTGATGATTTGTGTTGCTACATTGTTCCAGGCAATCCCGCACAGACGAAACCTAAAGAAAAAGTTATTTTGCTTCATAAACTTGCGTTGCTTGGAATGCAGTAAAATTTATGAGGTGGTGTTTCAGCTGCTCTCTGCACAGCTATTGCTATGCCAAGAGGTGAAAAAACACATAGACACAGCAGCCAATATAATATCTCCTTTCATTGTGAACTGATTTTTACCCTCAAAAAATAAAATACTATTTTATTGGTTTGATCTGAAGTATGTTTCTGACAAAAAAAAGCAAAAACAGAAGAAATGTGAAAAGGGGTTAGAGGCTTTTCATAGCATGTTGACCTAATTGCTGATTCAAGTTTCTTACAAAAGCAACAGAAGCCGAAAAGAACAGATGAAAAATGTTCATTAAGATGCTGAATGATGTGGAACACTGGGATTATTTCAGCTTTGGTTTTTATTGCCGTATTTTCTTAGGGTTAACCATAAAACTTTATTCCTGGTTCCAATCATTAGGAAACAATTATTGTGTTTTATTGGAGCTAATTTTGCAATTTAAACTTGAAATTCAGTAAAAATGTTCTTTACAGAAGTAAAGAACATTGGATCCAGCTGCAGGTTTTTGATTTGTAGAGCTAAAAGCAAAAAAAGTGTATGACATTTAAAATCAAGTTTTTTTCACCTCTGCAACGACATTTTAATTAGGAAGCAGTTTATAAGTTACACTTTGTTATATACTTCACTTATATTTTACGTATTTTTCCTCTGGAAGACAGAAGATTGAGTTCTAAAGGTGTCAAAAGTTTTTGTTTTTTGATATTCTTGTGATTAAATCAAAAGCCATCAAAACTCAGTCTCATCTCACAGTCAAGTCAAACTTTACAAGATTTAGCTGAGAAATCTGAAAACTGTAGCACCAGTAGAAATGATTGGATATGAAAATAACTTTCCAGAGAAGCAGTCTTGTCTCTTTGTGTAATTGAGTCAAATTTAGTAATATTTGTCATCCGTGGTGTGTTATTATATTCAGAAAATCCTCAGTAAATGTCCAACACCTACAATAAATCAATCTTCTGGCCCTCAGGCTGCTTTGTTCTACAGACAGACCTCATTCTGTGGTGGAAGAAATGCTCTATAAACTGAGAGAACAAAAGTTCTTTGTCAAAATACTTTGCACAAAAGCAAGTTAAAGTTAAATGGCATCACATTTTTTAGCAGCACATCGTTAGCCTCTATTGTAGGAGCTGAAATGTTGCTTTGGTAAGTAAATCAGGTTCTGGAGATCACAGTATTTAATTAGGAAATTTGTGTAATAAAACAAAGTTTATAAGGCACAACTTTACAAATTAACATAGTGAGTACAAAGAATGGCTCAGGACTTGAAAGCGAACATTATTTCTTATAATAATGGAAGGCTGCCTTTTACCTTGAGTCTGCAAGGCTAAGCTCACTTTGAAGAAATCCCTAAATTATTACGTTAACATTTCAGGTATCAAGTAAAAGAATTCATTGTGAAAAATTATATACTTTTCTTAGCATTTGGAGAAAATATTGCATGATGCTGCTGCTAGCTGACAGAATTTACATGCAGTTTTTTTCTTTAGCTTCCTATTTGTAGTTAAAAATCCGAAGCAATCTTTATTGGTCAATCGTGAATTATTTTACACATCTTAAAGAAGTTTTTAAAAGTATTTTATTAATCGCTTCCCAAAATTGAGTTCTCAGACTAGATTCAGTTGAAATCCAAGAACCAAATGGAAATAATATTTTAAATGAAGTGATTAGAAAGTATAAATATTAAACTTTTAAAATGTATGTATTTAAATGACACACGAACAAAGAGATGAACATCACTTATTGGAGCAAAAGAAAAGTTACATGTGTCTGGAAATACCCTTGTTAGATGGCTCTGATAGAAATATTTTGTAAGACATGCCTTCATAATCAATCAATATAATTTATTTGTATAACACATTTAAGCAACAAGGCAGTTCAGAGAGCTTTACATCATAAAAGCACAAAAATAAAAACAATATACGTGCAGTCAACAATTGAGAAACCATCGAGTCTCAAAGTCATCAAAACATGTCAAATATGTTGGTCAGTGTTGCATTTATTATGGTTAAAAAGCAGCTCTACACAGATGGGATTTCACCTTTGATTTAAAGGAAGTCAGTGTTTCAGCTATTTTGCTGTTTTTCTGTAGTTTGTTCCAGATGTGTGGAGCATAGAAGCTGAATTTTGTCGAGTCTTCTCCAGGGGTGCACTGATTACAGTTTTCTGGCCGATCTCTGAATCCCCGATGTTTAAAAAGCCTGACATGCCTATTCTGCTTTTGGCCAATACCAATCGTTCTTTTTGTCTGAAATGTCACTAAATATAGCAAGAAAATATCTGCGGTGGGGAGTCGTAGTTAACTGTAAATGTGCAGGCATGACCTGGTGGGCTGGCTTTTCAAACCTCTCGCAGCAGAGCAGAAGAAGACAGTGGTTGATTTTTAGACCTTTGCTGAGGTAGATACCATTAAGAGATAAGATCAGCTTAAGGAAATCGGCTCCGATAAATTGGCTGGCCGATAAATCGGTGCACCCCTAGTCCTCGGTTCTGCTTCTGGATGCAGAGCAGACCAAATGTGAGAAATTTAATGTTTCTTTATTTTTGGATTCACATTTCCTGTCCTAAAAACCTTTAGGAAGAACAATTTGTAAGGTACCTTTCTATTACTGCCATATAATTTGTACGTTTGCTTTGATGCGGAACGTGAACGCTGCTCCTTCCTTTAGTTCGCAGCCTAAATGCAAAGCATGCAGCACTGCTAACATCAAACAGTCACCAAATCAGGGGTTTCTGATGAAAAAGCTGGTGGCTTTGATCTCAAGTGGCAGCTCTGGCCCACAGTAGGTGTGGGTTTTACTGTTTCTTAATTATAGCCAGTCTGCAGTCTGGAAGTCTTTACTGCAACAAGCAGGCTGCTAAACGCTTCTGAGGCAGATCCTTCAGCAGCGTGGCTGACCTCCCTCTCTCTGGTCGGCGTGGGAGTCGGCCTTCATGCCGCCTCATGTCAGCTGTTCTTTTAAACAACATGAAACATCTGACGCTTTCACATTTTCTATCCGCTTTAGTTGTTCTGTGTGCAGCAGAAGTGATTCCATTATGATCATAATTAAATCAAAACATTTCATTTGCAGAGTAATAATGCTCACTTCAGGAAAAGTTGTTTGCCTGCATTTCTCAAGTGAAATTTAAAAAAATTATCACTTTTCAAAAGTAGTCACTAGGCAACAAAAATATCAATTAACCTGTTGAATCCCCTTTTTTCTAACTCTTGGAATCTCTGAAAGTGTTTTGCTTTTGTCTGCTGGTTGAAGCTTCAAAATAAAACAATAGGTTGTCACTTTCATGTAGTGTGAGTTGTCACATGACCAGACCTCTTTACTTCCTGTCTCTATCGCTGGAAGTGAATTTCTGTCTCAAACTTGTATAAGAGGAATTGAGTACAATACTTTAATAAACAAATATAACTAAAATATCAAGGGTTTTCTACTGTTGTATAATTTTCCCTGCATGCATCTTTTACATTTACTAAGAGAGTAAATGTAAGCATGGCAACAACGGCTGCAACATAACCAACATAAAGTGTTATGTGTTAGGGAGGTCCAAGGATTGAAATGCATTGATTCACTATGCAGGAAAGATTTGGGGATTTAACTAGTTACTCAAGTAGTAATTTAAAACGAGCTCCATCGTTTCCATTTTTATAATTTTAATCATTTTTCTCTTTTCTCTCTTTCTACCAAAACCTGGATGACAAAAGTCTCCAGTCTGGTGTTTTGGTCTCAATCAGCTGTTTTTCTGAGGGATAATTTTATTTACAGAGACTTTCTAATTGATTTTATTTGTCGTTTCTGTTGTTTTGCTTATTTTTTATTTTTTATTTTTTCCAGTTCCAGAGTTAAATGTTCATTAAAATTTAAAGTTTATTTACCTTAGAGAATGTGTTCTCACATTTTTATCCCATTATTACCATTATATCACCTGAAAATGGTCTCAAAATGAAAACATCATCGTTTATCGCGAGAACTACTGGGACAATTTATTGTCCAGCAAAATTTGATATTGTGACAGTCCTTACATTTGCTCAGTGTTTCAGCTGTTTTGCTCTTTTCTAGAAGTTTATTATAGATTGAAAGAGGAAACTGAACTTTTATATTTTACTGCAAAAGATCATTTGGGAAATGATGATCAGCCAAGTTTAATTACCAGACATGGTATGTTGGATCATATATTTACAGATTTGAAGCGTTTTGCAGCCCGACTTTATCATCTAAACGGTTTGGATTTGCATCAGGCAGTTTGGAAACTACATGATGAATTATGTTTGAGGCGATCTGATGCTTCTTGGAAACCTCCTTACATTTTTCCTGGAGGAAACTTTCTGACCCTCTGCAGGCCTCTTTTATCTCCTCTGCGGTTCTGGTTCTGCTGTTTAGCAGTGAGCAGATAGTGTGCGGTTTGTTTTCAGGGCTTTCCTGCAGCCCAGAGAACAGTGATCACTGAGGACGAACCAAAGCAGAAGGCCGGAGGGGTAAACACTGGAGGGGGAAAACGACTTCCTGTAAGCATTCGTGAATCTCCAGAGTTCACAGATTCATGTGCCATTTCTTCCAAGAACCAGAAGAAACCTTTTGTTTTAAAATGTTGAGTTAAACTCTGGATTGTTCCTGTTTGACTGCATAAAATGGGCCACTTTTGCAGAAATCCATCTAATGGAAAATCATAAAGTAAACATGCACAAGGTGACAACACCTCAATAAAATCCAAATTATGGCTTTATTCAGAAAAACTGGCAGTTATCCAGAAGTCAGAATTTGCCAATTTCCCCTTGATTGAAATCAATCAGTGATTGGTAAACTAAATTCTAAAAATGAAATATTTTTCTGTATTCATTAAGTGCATAAAAACATACCGACTTCAATCATATTCATTCTACAAATGTATGAATCAACTGGATGTGCTTTGATGGATGTTTTGAGTTAAATAAGAACCAGATAAAGATGCATTTATCTCTGTAGAAAACATAATGTGATCCCAGATTAACCAACAGATGCTTTTTATCAAAATATCATCAAAATATCATTGTTTTAGTTGAAAATGGTGTCAAAACAACTATCGTTTATCTCAATAATTTCTGGGACAATTTATCACCCAGTAAAATTTGCTACAGGGTCAGGCCTGGTCAGGAACACTAGATTACATTTTTAGGGAACACCATAAAGGTCCAAAATGTGTCTGTATCAAACTTTTTGAAAGTTAAACTTCTAAAAGTGTTTGAAGCTGAAGGATTTCTGAAATCTGAAAGTTTTTTCCTGTTTTGTATAAATGAAGTCGATGAATTTGTGTGTTTGTTGGTGACAGTGTGGCTCTAGAGAAACATCTGGTTTGTATGGAAACTGTCAGGAAAACACAAATAGCAAAATTAGTTTACGTGATTATACAATCCAGCGGAAAAACGATTCGATTAAATGACTAAAGCTGACCTCAGCGTTTCAAAAGTTCATTCAAACTTTATGATTCCCCTCCTTTCCCCCCTTCCATGCCACCCCTGAAGGTTTTCTGCTCGGAAGGTCCAATGGTTCACATAGTTCTGGTATTTTATTGTGGAGTCATTACCCTGAAAGGCAAAGACAGGAAGCTTCTCATGTCTGGTATATTTTTGGACTGGGGGAGTGTGAGAGTAATCGCTGGCAGAAATAAATGATCCGCTTCTGAAGTGGCTTTGAGATGAGACTTAGGAGTCAAATACAGAATATGAGCAATGAGCAGACATTCAGACTAAATTTGTTTCAAAGGCATATAAAAGATCTTAAGCTGAACTTCCTGTTGTTGTTTTGGGATTTTTCTGTTCTAATAAATGCTTCTAGGAGAAATCCACTTCTGAAATCCTCCCGACACTTCTACGCAAGAATGAAACGCAGAGAGCGAAAAGGACTTTAAAGATTATTTCATTTATAGTCGGAGCATCTTTTTAACCATTACTGGCTTGGACCCATATAATAAACGATTGTACAGTAAATTACTTTACTAAATGAGACTGTTTTATTTGGAACGTGACATTAACGATGAAGATCTGTGATATGTACCATAAATACCGAATAAATTATTCACTCCCACAAACATTAGCAAACACACTCTAAAGCCTAACAAAACCAAATAAATTAGACAAACAAAAAATTGTGATGAAATAAAACTAAGCTATAGTGAAAAGCCCAGAACTGTTATAACCCAGGCTACAACAAACTTCCTGGCTGAAAATCTGCAGCCAGTTGCAAGAAGAGGCGCTCTGTCTTTGTGAACGTGGAGAAATCATTCGTCAAGGTGTGAAGAGATCTCCTGAGATTATTTAAAGCTGTGGAGTGTTGAGAGTCACGGGGGGATCTGCATAGAGACACTGAGCTGTGGAGAAATGGGCAGTAGAAGTGACAGCTTGGCTTGAGGTGTGAAAGGCTCACAGCGTGCCCTTTGTTTCTGACAGACAGGCTGACGGACGGTTCAGGCAGGAGCCTCCGAGGACGCTGTCCTTACGGTCTGGGAGAAACGGGGTTAACAGAGTTTCACTTTACTTTTCTCCATTTCTTTTCACTGAACCGGGCACCATGTTCAGGGAATGTCAGACTGATACAGAACCGTTGCATGTTACAGTTTACATCTGTAAATTTTGCGCATGGATATAACGCCGGAGGGCAAAAAGACGATTCTTTTACACGCCTTCCATAGCTGCTCTGCTGCAGTAGAACAACTCCGTTAGCGAAGTGAAACCTGGAGATTACGGTATTATTCATTTAGTGCAGCGCGCCACAGCAAAGGGAAGATTAAAGCAGAAAAACCGTTGAACAACTCAAAACCACTTTTTTCTGGCTCTCTGTCAGCTACTCTACAAACAGACTCGTTGCCATAGCAGCTGGCAACAGTCAGGATTCAACACCAGAAAACACTCGAACATTTCCCACACAAAGAACAGAACATTCAGTCCGTTACGGTTTCATGTTTTTACGCTTGCTGTTTATCTTTCGATTATTAATAAGTGATCGCAGTGGTAGATTAGCTACTGTTGCTATCAGCTAAGCTAACACTGCGGTGGTAGATTAGCTAATTTAAACACTTGCTCTACTGATGATCTATCAGAGTTGGTGTTTAGGTTGTTTTTTTTTTTTTTGTTTTTTTTAACTGAACTAAAACACACAGAATTCCACATCATATCTACATGTTAGGTTTTCAAAGTCAAGCTAGCATAACTAAACTTTCCCTTGATGTTTGTTTTTCTTAATTGAAACTTTTCCTGACCTTATCTAGTTGTCATAGTGTTGACAATTCGTAGCAAAGCACAGCGTCTCTTTTTCTTTTACATATCAGGTGAGGATAAAGATTTTGCGCATTATGTTGATAACTTGACAGTTAAAACCAATGCTAGTCGTCATTAGCGAGCAGGGAGATGGGGGATCTGCACATGACAGCACGCTGCAAGAGGTCCATAGCTAACACATTTCTAAGTAGAAAAGAAAGGTAGATACTACCTTATGAGGAAAAACATGCAAATCAACAACTTAAAGTGAAACTACCCCGTCTGTGAAAGCATGATCCCCACATTTCTTCAGACGGCAACAGTAGCTTAGGGAAGAGTTGGAGGAAATGTATCTTTCCACAGATTTTCTGTCACAACATGGTGACAGTTTTAACAAATATGTAAAAAAACATATTTTTAATGAAAGTTACATGCTGCATATCGACATGAGAAACTGGTCTTCAACGAAAAGCAGTCGCTTCTTATACAAAGCAGGTGAATAACGGTTAAGCAGGAAAACATAATTGGCCGTTGTGAGGCTTCACATCTTAAATCTTGTATTGCCAAACGATCTGGGAATGAATCACCGCTGTCCTCTGTGTCATTTTAAATCCTCACGGCTTGAATCGTTGTGTAACGGCAGCCAATTAGCGAGGAAGAGAAACCCGAGGTGCGGCGCTGATGTGGGGGGAACTTTCCTACTGGGATCCTGACTGCATCCAGAGAAGGGAGCAGGTGAACCTGTAGAGCCTGGGTTTTCCTCTGGAGAGAAAAGGAACAGAATCCATACATGTCAGAGGAGTTTGGCAGCTCTGAACCGATCCAACGTAATTGGAGTTGAGCGACTTCATTTTTCAGCCCCTTATACCGGCCGTTTAGATCCATCCATAAGTTTTTGCATATTGAGACAGTGTTGAAGACTTACCCCTGCTCCACTGTGTATAAGATAGACAAAATAAATTAGGATGAATCAAACTTCACATTATTTTCCTGTGAAAAATTACAATTTTTTTAATGCACATTTGTGCTTGAACTTAACAAAATTACCGAACATCATAAATCAAAACATTCAAGAGTAGATGTTACACACTGCAAAAACACAAAATCTTACCAAGTAGTTTCTAGTGCAAATATCTTAATACACTTGAAATAAGACAAAACTAACTCCAATTTCCAATTTCAGACCAATCGGTACATGCAGCAGCGTTGGCAACACTGAAGGGTTAATTTTGTCAGCATTCAGCTTCTATACACCACAAATCTGGAACAAGCTTCTAAAAAACAGCTGAAACACTGAGTTCCTATAAATCTAGACTATAAACCCTTCTGGTTAGAGTTGCTGTGGAGCCATTATAAATAACTGACCATTATTCTGTTGTGTAATATTTACTGGTTTTCTCAGTTGTTGACTTTGTATTTTCGTGTTTTTATGATGTAAAACTGCCTTTGAACTGCCTTGTTGCTGCATAAATAAACTTGACTGATGGAAACTTGATTGATAATGTCCAACAACGGTGGCTGATAAAGTCCAAAATCACGAATATTTCCTGTAGTTGGCTCGGTTCGGACCGGTCTGTGTTCATACCAGAAGTGAACCGTACCAGAGTTTGTGTGGATCGAGATCAGCTGAAAAAGTGGGTCTGGGTCCGGTTGTCTGGTCCACACCTGGAACTCTGGTCCATTTAAGGCGGACCAAATGTTTCAGGTGGGATTGGAGAAGGAGCTGGAGACAGGAAGATGAGGCGCTGATCTGTCTGTTAAGACGTTAGCTCAGCTGATCCTGAAGACAAAGCTCTTGATTTACACGTCCAACAGTGTTTTAACCTTCAGGGCCTTCAGATGTGTGAATAACTCTTTGCTCAAGCAGCTGAAATGAACCTCCTTCATGTGTTGGCCGCCTGTCCGAGCTTTAAATAGAGCTGCTGTTCCCCGACACGAAGTGAGTCAGTGGAGGAGGTTAAGTCATCAGATCTGGATTCCTCACGGTGAATCTCTCTGGAGGTTTTTCCGGTCACATCGTACAGGAAGGAGACCTGAGGCTCATCCACAATTTTCAGATTCTCCACGTCTAACAGCGCTTTTGAATTATAATAATACACAAGTATTATAACATTTCCTTATTACACAGGACAGTGAAAGTTGTGAGCACGTTTCGGGAACGTTGACCAAAAAGTGTCCTTTTATGCAGATGATATTTTAGGTTTTATTTTACGTTTTATTTTGAATACCACAAATGGTATTTTTACTGTTTGTGTTGTTTCTTCTTTTCCAGGTAAATAACTGTTTAGGTTCTGAATAAGTTCGCATAAAAATAAAGGATAAGAGAAAAAGTTAAAGTAGCTTGCAGCCCTTCCTGGAACATTTATGACCGTGAAACAATCAGGTGAACAGAAGACGATACAATTTCTGAGTTAAGAGGTTCATATTTTCATTTCAGGTTGTATTTATATTAATCATTTCATGCATGAATGATCTTTTATGTCAGGATTTTTACCAAAGTGTTTGATTTTCTTAAGGCATAAAAAAAAGTAGGATTTTTTTCTAGGTAATCAGTTGTAATTTTCCCCAAAGACAGAGTTGTTATTTGGAAATTACATCAGTAGTATTAATCTTTAGGGGTTACTTGATGCCACGGTATGTTATGAGTCCTCTACAGTAGAAGGAGGGACTGGATGTTCCTGAGTTGCTTTTTCGTCTGTCTGCCATATTAGATTTAACAAAAATGTTCTTGCACTTTCAGTGGATGGCCAGCAGTTGTTGGTGTATTGTGTGATGCACTATTGGTCTGTGTGCACTTATAACGTAAACATTCACATGAAACACAAGGAAAAATGGCTGTTGGATAACTGTCCACTGCAGTGGCCGCTGTGCATGAAGGGCTAAGCTGTTGTGCTGTATGACTTTAGGTGGCCTGTGAGTTTTTGTAAAGTGATCCTGATCCTGGAGAAGTTTGAGAAACGTTGGTTTCTATTAAAGACGTTTGCAGGGCGGCTGAACATCAGATGAAACATCAGAGCTGACCTGACAGCGGCCTTTACTGGACGTCTGACTCGTGATTTTCCCTCCGCAGTGTGAAACCTGGCCACCCACTAATGTGTGTCAAGTTGCATAATCCTCTGTGTCAGCCAGAGGCGGAGGTGCTCATGGTGTCTGTGTGTGAGTGTAAACACTCTCTGGGCCTGATGAGTAAAGCGTCAATCAGAATCCTTTCAGAATAAGAGCGTTCCGGTACCTGCAGTTCCACTTTCCTCAGAGGGAAGCTTCAGCAGACTGAGCTTCATGAGGAGAGACAAAATGAGCAAATAAGATTCGCTGCTGTTTAGCTGAGAGCCGTGTGTTCACTGGCTTAAACTTTTGGCCTCACAGACATAAGAAAGTCTTTTTGACGCACACCCATCCTGACATAACTGGAGCTGCAGCAGACCAAGGGCAAAAACTAAAGAAAATATCCTATTTGATTAGAAGAAGAAAGCGAGCCAGCTCCTTAGTGCAGCGAGCTGAAGCAGCACAAAGGTTTTATTCACTAACAGTTGTTAATGTTTCTTGTTGACTTGGCCGTTCTTGTTGCAGAGGTTTGACCCCAGAGCTGTTTGGGTTTACGGTTTGAGGTTTGCAGAGCCAGGCTGTTCCTCCAGAGCGTTGAGCTCTGAGTGTGTGTGTGTGTGGGTGTGCGTGTGTGTGTGTGTGTGCTGCCTGGATGCTTTTATTGATATTTGTGTGTTCAGACATTTTTAATCACAACCTGCAGAAACCTGAGACAAGCCCACGCTTTCTGTTGTCGTTGCAGACATTGAGAGCATTCACCAGCCTGAAGTTTTATTTTAGTCCGACTCATCAAATCTCTCTGTAAATGTTCTCTCTGTTCGACAAAGACACAGCTGAAATAAATTAGCTCATTGTTTAATAAACGATTTCTTTTTTTCCTTATTGTGCTTCAGGTTTTAACCAATTCATTAGAACTGAACTTAAATATGGAGGTCCAAAGCTGACATAATTACAAATTAAAGCAGAAATGTATACGTATATATATATTTTCTTACACATTTGTTCTTATAACCTTTCCTCATCTCTTCTTTTTAATTTTCCTTATGCATTTCAGAATCAATATGCAAATGAGGAGGGCGGGGTCTTTAGGCTTCAGCTTCTACCGATTGGTTGGTTAGCTTCACACTACTTGGCCAGCAGTTTATCAGTAGCTGAAGCTTAGCAGTTTATTAGAAAATATTACTGTAATGCATGTATAAGGAAAATGAAAAGCAAGATATATATTTTTCTGTTTTTTTTTTTTTTTTTTTAATCATGGCAGTTTTGGTCCTCCATACTGAAACACTTGCATAAAGGAGCTGATAATATGGACATTTTGACCTGTGATTGTTTTTGCCTTGGCGTCAATTTTGTTTTGTTAGATTTTTGTGATTACCTCACAAAAACATAAAGGATGTATTATTGTGTCAAATTTTGTAAAATAGTCACGTTTTCAGTCTACAGACTGAAATTTTTGGTAATTCTCTTTTGCAAAATGTCTCAAAATGAATGGAGAACAAATCCTCAAAGGTTTTTGCCACATATTCTAAATCATATTTAGGCATGGGATTTGACTAGGCCTTTCTGACACGATTTTCTTAAAGTTTAACCTTTTCTCTGTCGCTCTAGCTGTAGGTTTAAGAAATAAGAGGTGTCCAAAGTGCGGTCCTGGGGCCACTTGTGGCTCTAGGGTGGATGTTGAACGGTCTGTGGATCACATTTCAAGAATGGCAGAAATTTTATGCAAGGTCTTCCATACGATGGAGTATTAAGGTCACGCTAAGAAAATAAATAAAATCATGAGAACACAATCAAAACAGAAATAAAGTCAGAAAATTATGATTTTATTCTTACATTATTTTGACTTTATTATTGTCATTTTATTACTTTATTCTCATAATTTGTATTTTTTCTCTTTCTTTTTTGTGCGGCCATTTTCTGTTTTTTTTTTTTCTTTCTTTTTTTAAATATGAGCCAGTAAAGGTTCTTGATGCTGAGAATATAAATAAATGTTAACCAGAAATATTCAGAAATGATTTCGTACGTCTACAAAGTTTCCTTATGACCGAATACAACAATCATTAATATTTTTATTTTCTTTTTTCACATCACAATTATTTACTACTCTGTGTAAACATTATATAGCATTAAAGTTTGTGGCTAAAGTGTGATAAAATATGAAAAAGTCCATTGAGTAGCAATTCTTGTGCAGATTGAAGACTTTTAAAAGTCAGTGTGGAAATGGCAAGAGTCCAGCTTGTGTATTTTCACCCCATAAAGTCCCTTTAAAGGGAACTTTAGGATGGAAATGCAGGTAATGACGAAGGTTCCCTTACATTTTTGAAAGCAAACACACCTTTGAACAACACCAGGGGTGAAAGGTGGCAGTGTCCTGCATGAATCCAGACCTTTTTCAACATGGCGCCCCCCCCTCTTTTTCAGCTAAAGCGCGCTCATACCGACCTCCTTAAGAAGTTTAGACTGAAAGAGGCTGTTTTCTGAAAACTGGAACCCTTCAGCTGAATCCCATATGTTTTCCTTGGCAGCCGGCTGCTGTCTGCTTGGCTGGGCTCATGTTGGGGATATTAAACGGTTGGAACACAGGACTCTTGATCCCTATTTTTAACAGTTGTGTGTAAGTACCAACTACCAGAGCTTCTGTCAAACACCTGCGATTGTCGCCTCTGGCTGCCAAAGGGAAGACACCTATAATATTTTAAACCTACTGCACTAAAACAATAAGAATGTAGTGATATATTTTACTCTGAGTTTACAAATTAAGAGCTTTTTCTTCTTTTTTTTTTAAGGAAACTAAACCTACTTTTTTCTCTCCAGTATGTTTCCAGAAACAAAGAAAAGAAATATTGAAATTAAACCGTTAGCATGCTAGCAGTATCTTCAGTCAAACACAAATGACTGAAGATACTTTGATGCTACAAGTTACAACATTATTTATTGTCCCTGTAGGATTAAAAATATTTTTGATTGAATTGAAATGATATTGCTAAACATGCTAAAGGTCGCAGAGAAAAACAGAAAACGGGGAGATCCATCACAATTCTTCACCAATTTTATCTGGAGCTCAAGATTTTTTAATATTGTGCAGCATTAGATCAGATTCATTTAAAAAATCCCCTTAGTTTAGTGATCAGGCTGACTGTGGTGCTGTTAGCAGCTAATAGCCAGCCAGTCATATTTTTTTTGACAAAATTTACAAATTCTTTGTATAATTCACACTTTAATTGTTTTTTTTCTTTGCTTCTGACTCCAAAAGTGCTATTTTACGACAGAGCATTAGAACCGCACTAAGACAAAAAATAAATAATAATGTTATGAGAATAAAGTTTAAATATTATGACTCTGTTCTTGTATCCACTTTATTCTCATATTATTTGTTTATTCTTATAATTTCATAACTACATTTATGTAATTTTATTTTTGTAATTATTTTCTTAGTATACTTTGTCATACTGTTTCAAAATGATTGAAACTTATTTTATTTTAAACTTTTGGGCCATCCTGTCAGCACAAGATGGCAATTAACAACCTACAGCCTTTCCTCATACAAAATAAGAGCCTCAAACATAAATACAGAACCTTTAAAATTGTGGTTTATAATAATATGCACTGAAATATTGAGTAATATTCACTATGTTATTTGAAGTCACCCGCTGACAGAAAGTAGTCAGCACATTTTGACACAAAGACTTCATTTTAATAAAAACCACTGTGATTAGGGCTGTTGTAAATGAATATTTTAGTAATCGAGTAATCTATCGATTATTCTTACGATTAATCGGATAAAAAAAAGATAAAATAAAACATTGGTAAATCTAACATAACAGCAGTGTTACTATCACATATCAACATCCGTCCAATTTTTCACATCTGAGCTTCTCTAACAGTTACTTTTCTGTAGTTTAGAAAATTAACCTGTAACAACAATAATTCACTTTAACTTGAAGAAAAGCTATACAAAAATCTGAAATTAATTCAATGTAATAATTAAGAGGCTATTATGAAAAAATGTCTATACTCCAGTTTCTGTTTCTGTTTCTGTTTTCATCTCCAGTCAGTTTAATAGATGAACTCTGACCTTGCAGCCATTTATAGCTTTGTGTTCATGTTAGCGACGGGATGTGACTATGAGGGCCGTTTAGGACAAAAACTATGTTTTGTCTCTCACACACTACTAAAAACTCACACACACACAAAATATTAAAATCGCACATATATACTATTAAAACGTCACACACAATTGTTTTCTCACACTCAAACATAAAAGACTAAGATTGCACATATAAACTAATAAAATATAGACTCACCTTTTGTATGTGTGACAGGGACTCA
>CAEGAE010027809.1:0-66480 GCA_903067095.1 Girardinus metallicus
TATATATATAAAAATGTGCTAATAAAAAAGTGCATGATTTAAAATCCAGTGCAAGCGATTTTCTCCAGAAGTCAAATTAGCCAAGTAAAATTTATTTGTGTGGAATATTTCAGCAGATCAAAGTTGTGTTATAAAAACATAACAGTAACCAATTATGAAAAAAAGGCAACAAACATTATATATATTTTTTTATCAAAATCACCAAGCAAATATGCTTCAAATATATTGATCAACGTTCCAGGTTTTATTAATCAAAGGCAGCTTTAAACAGCTGGGCTTTGAGCCTTGACTTAAAGGAACTCAGTGTTTCAGCGTTTTTGTCGTTTTCTGGAAGTCTGTTCCAGATTTGCGGCGCATAGAAGCTGAATGCTGCATCTGGTTCAGAATGCCTGGGAAGTCCGTATACAACTTTCACTGAATTAGTGAAAGTTTCCTTTGTGATCTGACGTTTAAACCGACGGCTCTGTGAAGGACTCAAAGAGAACAAACTATACTTACGCTTTTTTTCTTTTTTTTTAAGGTAAAAACGTTCAAACCAGGTCGAAAACGGCGCCGTGCCTCTACAGAGGATCTTAAATATGAGCTTCTTATATTACAGGTAAAAATAAACACCGTCCTGTCGTCGTCAGCTGAAACGCCGAACGCGATGGAGATTCTATAGCAAGAAAAAAGTAGCAAATGAAACAGCTAAACTGACAAATAAAACATGAAACTATTCTGATTCGCTTCTACTTTATGTTCTGAGACGTTTGAGGCCAGATCTTCAGGACTCTGCCTCATTAAACTGACTACATTACCAATTAAATTACCAATTAATCGTATCACCTTTTGGAAGAGATTTTAAACAGACGTACAGCAATCAAATCATCACCAAATGAATCTGTGGTTCAGTTACCTTCCTACATACTGAGCTATCTGCAGTACAAGGTCCATCTGATGTTTGGTAAATCTCCGTCTTTCTCTCGTCTAACCTCTCCTTGACTCTCCGCTCGTGATCGTCCCCGCAGTCTTCCAGTAGAATCAAAGTCAATTCAAGCCTTCAATTACCGTACATGCATATATGTTTTTGTTCCAGTCGCGTTTGAATTCAACGACGCCTTAAAAACTCCCACAGAACAAATGTTACTGAAGCATTTACTTTATATTTTTAACTCGGTCAGGTAGTTTGGTAAATTTTCATAAGTCATCCATGACTTCTTGTTTCATTGGAAAGAAAACAGTGTGACGTGACAGAGATGAGCTCAATGCTTAAAATATGAAAAGACAGACCCTCATTATTAAATCAAAAAAAGGAAAATCTTGATGTAGGTTAATTAATGTTCCGTTTTATCTGTTTTTTCTTTTTTTTTTTGCCATGAACTCACCAAACACATATGTCTAAATATATGCATCCATACCCACACGCACTCTTGTGCGTTAGCCTCAGTTTAAATTAGTGCTAACTCTCACCCATATTTCTACATCTTGTGAAAATGACCCCCTTAAATTTCCTTTTAAATTGTATTACATTTTTACTCGGTTTTAACTCATTTAACTTGTTCCATAATTTTACACCGTGAAGTGAAATACAGAAGCTCTTTCTTGTTGAGTGTAAACTATGAATCCTTAAGTTTGAGTAACCCCTTCTGTTGTTTCCCCCTTCTCTTTCAAGAAACATGCTCTGTATGAGCTCAGGTAGCAGTCTATTTGATACTCTAAACATAATTTGAGCGATGTTAAATTATGATCTTCAAATTAAGAGAATTCTAGATTTGAAGGAAAATGGGTTCGTCTGCTCATAATAACCACCGTCATGGATGATTCTAATGGCTCGTTTCTGTAGGACACTCAGTGGTTGTGATTAATCCCACACGCTTCTGAACAATATGTTCAATATGGCGAAATCAGCGATTTATGAAGAATATGAAGAATATTCAGCCTGGACTGATATGCGTCTACACAGTTTGTTCAGTAAATGTTTCGTAAAACTGCCACGAATTCACTTTTTATTTTTCTTCACGTCACACGAGTCACGTGACCAACAGACGGTTGTTAGTGATGGCGAAAACGCAGAAGAAGGCGACAGGAAGTGGAAGGAGGAAAACGGTTTGTTTTTGTTTTCTGGGGGGATAATGTGCGGCTGCGCACGGCTTCGCACAGTTCATAAAAAAAGCTGTCATTCAAACGTGTTGAATCCATAACTCTTCGGTACAGTTTCCCCAAAACGCCGCCTACGTCGCCCCAGCACCTGAATAAAACACCGACAACACATGACGAGCGCTCGCGCCATGGCTGAATTGTGTGAACGTACCTCATCTGCTTACATTCGTCGCTGCCATTATTTTTAATGACTTATCGCGTGAACCAGCTTATTAATGCGAGATTTTAACTTCACTTCTTATTTACTGGAAACGGCCGCCGGAGGTGAGGCACCGGCACCACCTCACTACGGATAAGCCTGTACGGTAATGATGGGATGAATTTAATGGAAACGCCGCAACTGCAAAATTGTGGATTTTGTTTTTCGACATTAGCAGAGTATTAACAAAGATTTGCGCACGTTTGTAATGGAAACGCAGCTACTGTTTACAACACGCAAGAGAGTTTTGATATTTATGAGTTAGTAAATGTCTTCAAGAAAATACCTACCTGAATAAATTCAACCGTACCATCTGTCAGTGCAATATATAAAACAAACAAACAAAAAAAAAAACAAACAACTCAAACTGACTAGCAAGGCTGCATCAGGAGCCATGTTTACCTCGACAGGATCACATTTTGACAACGGTAGCATCTTGTCTGTCACCAAATGTCCGTAGCAAACGTTAGACCACATCCAGATGCTAACTGATTGAGACACAAGCCAGGGAAAAGCCTTTTCTGTCCTGACCGTCTCGGTTCCCCGTCCCAAATACCAGAAAACCTGCGGTTTGAGCTGAAGAGACGAGAGGAACCAGAACCAAACCCATTCAGCTTCTGTGCTCCACTACTCTGGAACAAACTGCAAAACTGCCGAAACACTGAGTTTCTTTGAATCGGAGTTGATTCATAATAACTGGAACGTTGATCAGCATATTTAATGTGTATTTGCTTGGTGGCATTTGACAAAAATGTAATGATTGTTGCTTGTTTCATAATTAGCTTCTGTATTATGTTTTTACAAGCACTTTGAAAGTCTTTTATTGTTGAAATGTGCTTTACAAATAGACTTGACTAGGAGAGGATCTGGGACTCTAAGATCTACGTCAGAGGTTGGCAACCTCTACAGTCCTAAGGCTGTAGAGGTCTAGTGAAAGAAAACTCATTCATCAATCAATCAGTTTTATTTATAAAGCACCCTACATACTAACATCAGCTCAAAGTGCTGTACAGATCAATAAAATAAACACACAAAAACAAATGTTACATGAGGGTTTTTATCTTTTAAAAAGACAACTTAGGAAGTTGGACCTAATTCATTTTAATTCATTTTATTTATATTTCTTAAGCTAAAAAAAAATATGTGGAACACACCTAGAACGTATAATTCTTAATCCCCCCCCCCACACTTACTAACAATGTGCTCAAATTAAAGGCTTGCTTTTTTAAAAAGAATATTTTTTCAGCATCAGATTATGCTTCTCCAGTCAAAGTGGCACCTAACGCGTCTTTTGGAGAACACTGAACACACACAAGTAACACAGGTGACAAATAACAACACAGATTGGTTCGTCCTTTACTTTCCTTACTTTTAAAACGATTTCCTTTCAGTCAACCCCGATGATCAAGCTTACCTACGAAAATCCAGCATGGCCGTCTTGTCGCGTGAAATGCGTCGCAGAGCTGAAGAAAATGTGAACTCAGGACTCCGTCGTCACAGACGCTGTTCTTTAAAAACGTTAAGGGATGAAAGCTTCTCTGTAAGCTAACAAAATACTTAGTTTTTTAGAAAAGCCTAAGTTGTTCTGGTTGTACATCATCACAGCTGTGTGTGTGTTTGTGTGTGTGCGTCTAGCCGTTTTCTTGCTGATGTCATAGTTGGCGGCGGCGATGACTCGGCTAAATTGCACTCAAATGTGTTTCGGACAGCTTTGCAGACGTGAATCAGGAATTTCACTGTCATTTTCAAAGTGGAACAAGGTGAAGGTGTTTCAGATTAGATGAAATCTGAGACTTCTGGTGCAGATTTTTTTTTTAATTTATTAATTTTTTTAATATTTTTTTTTTGTCTGTACACAGAATACAATTGCACAACCCCAAAGGAGTCCCGAGTCTGTGACCGGGGTCAGATCGCAGTCCAACACAGGTATGTTAGCAAGGCTGGATAAAAGCTGCAGTAAAAGGTTTAAGTAAAGAATATTGACGTTTCAGTATTGAGCTTAAAAATCTCCACAGATCAGAAAGCATCTTCAGTTTTGTCCAGGTTTTACACGACTACCAAGAACTAATCAGAGTTTACAGATGAACAAAACTTTGAGTTCATCCCTTTTTTTTTTGTTGTCGTTGCTTTTTTTTTTTTTTTTTTTTTTTTTATAAATACACTCAGTTCTAGAGAAACCAGAGAGCAATTAAGTAGAAATTCAGCCGGATTAATAAAGTGAATACTCTTTGCTGTGAACAGTTCATACTGAATAGCTCTGACTTTTATTGATCTGGGCTGGATAGCAATAAGGTAGCTGCTCTACATCTTTCTTACCCCTTCCCATTTTGCCAGAAACATCAGTGTTTATATATATCCATCCATCCATCCATTTCCATTACACCCTGGTCCCTTAGTGGGGTCAGGAGGGCTGCTGGTGCCTCTCCAGCCACGTTTCGGGCGAGAGGCGGGGTCACCCTGGACAGGTCACCAGTCTGTAGCAGGGCAACACAGAGACAGACAGACAAACAACCATACACACACACACTCACACACTAGGGAAAATTTAGAGAGACCAATCAACCTGACAGTCATGTTTTTGGACTGTGGGAGGAAGCCGGAGAACCCGGAGAGAACCCACCATGCACAGGGAGAACATGCAAACTCCATGCAGAAAGACAAGTTTTCTTCAGCCTTCTTTACTACTGTAGCAGTTCAGTCTTGTGACACATTTTACAGCACTTTTGGTTTATATATATATATATATATATATATATATATATATATATATATAATCATAATTTCATGTAATAGACCAGCACAGTAGTACATACTCATTTGTATGCAGCCTGTCCCAGTCAATACTTCGTAGAGTCGCCTTTTGCTGCGTTGACAGCCTTCATTTGCACTTAAGACTGAAGCTCTTGCACATTGTTTTATGTATAATAACTCCAACTCAGTCAGACTGGGAGTTTTTGAAGGGGCAGGATTTTGTAAAATTGATATATATATATATTTTTTTTAGCTTTACGTCATTTTATTATGTTGTAAGAGTTGCTTTGATTCTTTCAAATCACGCATGCTTGAGAGATCCTTTAATCTCCCGCGGCAACCATTCAGCTGTGCAAAACGCCTGGGTGGACCTAGCCCCGCCTCTGAGCTGCAGTTTCAAATCTTCTGAGCTTCCGCCTCACAGATCAGTCCTCCTTCACTCGGCTCCTTCAGACTAGCCAGCAGCAATTAGCAAAGACCTGGTGGAACTGCACATCTGCTGAGATCGTCATAGGAGCAACTTCTCAGTTAAACTCTGGTAAAAACGAGTTAATAGAGGGTTGTGGTGACTTCCTGGAGGCGGAGTCTCAGAAAGAGCAGCAGTTTTTAAAGAGACAGAGGAACAATTTCAAGGCGTTAGTTTGCAAAGTCAAATTTCTTTCATTTTGATTATAGTATTTTCATAACACCTGAAGTTAACAAAGTTACTTCATTGTGCTATAAAATGATATTATGTGCCTAGAAAACAAATAAAATACATAGCTTTTTAATTTTGTCAGAAATTGTCAGTTGGGTTAAAGTCTGAATTTTTGTCTTTCTACATCTGCTTGGTTTAGATCCCTGCATGATGCTGCCACCACCGTGCCTCTCAGTGTTTTGTTTTGCATGGAAATCAAAAAGTCTTTCTGTAACTCTTCCACATGTTGCTGTGGACAGATTTGTTATGGATTTCCTTCAGCTGCAGCTTTTCCAGTCATAAAAGCAGCTTTTATGACTCGGGAAGCTTCTGAAGGAAAATGGCTGCACTGGATTTTCTTCAGAAGTGTCAGAGTAAAAGGGGGTCAGATATATATAACACACACCGAAATTGGCTGATTTTCATTTGTAAAAAAAAAAAAAAAAGAAGTGGAGAAGGCAGATCGGTTTCTTTCTGCTTCACAGTTATGCACTGCTGTGTTTTTCTCTCGCATGCAATCCCAGCAAAACGCGATGACAAAATGTGACTCACTCGTTGTCTTTGGAATTCTCCTCTACGTTCTTTTTAAAGAAAAAAACAACGGCAACAAAATAAAACGTGTTTTCTTTTATTTTGTTTTGTTTTGGGCCTTCTTCAGCCTTCTTAACTACTGTAGCAGTTCAGTCCTGTGACACATTTTACACCACTTTTGGTTTTTTATTTTATTTTGACAATCTCAAGGTCAGCACGTAACATTTTGTTGAATATGTGTGAACAGAACGCGCATTGTCAGCTACATTTATTGCCTCATTCGACACATTAAAGTATTTATCATTCCAAAAGATCCTGATTTGAATGTTGAAAATTCAGGTGACTGCAAAGAGGCCTGGAGCCCATCACCAAAAATAAGTCATCAAATTATCAGCGGAAACCTTCACTGACTCCCATTCATTAATGATACCTTGTTTTATGTAGTAAGTAAAACCTAAATAAAAAAAAAAAAAAAGGTTTGCCAGTCCCACTTCCTGTCAGAAACGATTGTCTCTGTTGAATACATATCATTTTAAATGTGGATCTTTCAACGGTATGAATACTTTTGGGCTGGTCTGCGCGGCATGGCTGCCGTTCAACAATAAGGTTTCCTTCAGGTGAGAAGAAATTTTAATCTAGTAGGAATTTAGCAGAAGCTGAGAACCGAAAACTGGAAGTTTCTCCATCTATTCCTAAAATCGGCATCATACTAATGAAAATATTTATGTTTTTGTTAGTACAATTTCTTTCTTTTCACATATTCTGTCGGCTATGGTTAGGTTTTTGTTATTGTTTTTTTTTTACATCAACAAGTGAAATATTTTTTTCATGTTGCCAATTTTTACAGAAAAACGAACACCCCGTGGTGTGTAGGGGTGTGTGTGTTTCCAGAGATGACATATTGTGCATGTGCGTGTGTGTGTGCTGTAAAGCGTCTGTGATTTCATAGACGTAGGCTCGTTATGTCTTACAGAGATCCTCGTTTATGCGTAAATATTTGCTCTCTTTGTTATGTTTTTTTATACTTTTGCATCACAAAGTTTCATTTCACAAAACTTCGCATTTAATGCGCACTTCCTCACAAATACAAATATGTCAACTGATGTTTTTGTTTTCTGTTTTTTTTTTTTTTTTTTTTGCTGCCAGTTTCGAGGAGCCAAACGTCGATTTCTGGTAAAATGTTCAGTTTATATTTAAAGCAGAGGAATAAATCGTAAATTTGATCCATTATTCATTCTTTTTTTGTTTTCCATTTTGTAATGTAGTTTAGTGAAATGTGAATGCAGACTGGTTGTTTTGTTGCGCACACACCCTTCACATACGTCAGAAACCAACAAGTTCTCAAGTAAATTCTCACTCCTGCTCCGACGCACTCACTGAGTCACACTCTCACACACACACACACACCCACCCCCACACCCCCTCTCGCACGCACACACACACACATATGTTCATTGAAGAGTTAATTATCAACACAATCAGACAGATTCTTGAACATCTTTTCATTTTTCTAAATCTGTTTAATAAAAGCAGATGAACTCAAATAACAAGACTGAGCATCATGACTTTGCAAAGTCAAAAAAAAAGAAAGAAAATAAATATTGATCACTCCAAATAACACATTTTCCCACTCTTAGTTAGTTATGTTCAGCTCACTGCTAAACTGTTGAAACAATCACCTCCACCTTTCATGTTTATCCATTTTTTCAACCATCTAGAGCTGCAACATTTCTGCAGCATTGCAAATATTTTATTTTCTAATCCGGTTTTTTCTTTCTTTTTTTTTAAATCCTATTTTGTTTCACTGACAGTCAAAATGTTGCAACATTTTATGCAGGAAACAAAAATACAACCTTATAATAATTGTATCAACCGCCATGAAGGGCTCGTATGCTTAATTCCTAGAAATTAAACATACAAAAAAACTTTGTCTTCAGGCGAGGAAATTTGTTCCTTTTTTTTTATTTTATTTTATTTATTTTTTTAATTTCTCAACGAATACAGAGTTTCCTCTCTTACATGATAAGACTGGAAAGGCCTATTACTCTATTACTACCATAATAAAACAGTTACTATCTTATAAAGTCTCACTAAACTTTACTCTCGTGACTCGCATTAAAATGGTAGCTAAACAGAGCTGACTCACTTTTGAAGCACATAAACATCGTAGCTGGAAACGAAAGCAGACATTCAGCTTACAGGGTCCTACGTGCCTACAGGAAGTCTGAATCTGCAACCTCGAGATACAAAAATACAGGAAATCACAACAGACCGTGTGATAATTGTGCTCAGATTGTAAGTTTTCAGGTTGTTTTTACTTTTTTGTTACAGCCTGTTAAACGTCGCAGCGTTTTGCAGACCCCTCATGTACAAACAAATTCAAATGAATCAGAATGTTACAGGAAAGTCACTTTATTCCAGGAAGTTTCTCGCTGAGTGAGACGCGTCACATCGACACCCAGGCGGATGTTCGAAAGCCTCCATTTCTGTTGATTGTCACATAAACTTACAGTTCATGAAAACATGGCATTTAAAATTAGTATGATACATCAGACCAATAAAAAAAAACCAACATCATTTTCTTTAAATACAGAACTGCAACTTTATTGAGGTTGCTAGTTTCAAACGGTCAGTCTGACCAAAGAGCTCCATCCAAATATTCTTATTTATTGAACATGATTGTTTTGTGCAAATGAAATCAAACGACTTTAATTGCTCTTAAAGACGGCAGTGAAGGTGTTCGTACTCCTAAGGTGACATTTCAGAGAATAAAATTCTCTGCTGATTTTTTTGTTTTTCTTTTAAGTGTATCTTCAGCACGTCAGATCTCTCATTAAGACTCTGGACTTATAATATTCTCAACACTCCATATGAAATAATTGATCTTCAGCCTAGTGAGTTTCAGAAGCTTTATTTTTACCGCTTGTACCATTTTTCTTCTACCAGTTGTTTTTCTGAATCCCTTCCGACAGCAGCTCTGTGAACTCCGATGAACTTTATTGTGTTATAAATAAAGTTCATCTCGCTCTGGATTCTCCAGTTTATTAAAAAATCTCACTATGCGTGCAGACTTTGAGGCCAGGCACTAATACAACGCTGCGGTTTTCAACTACTCTAAAGTTTTCCTCATTTTTAATCGTTTTTCAGTGGATATGAATCATTTCCAAGCACCTGCTTTACCATCATGAAAACTTCTGAACGATAACAGGCGGAGCATATTGCTGGATGTTGTCACTTCCTCCTTCTTCTTCTTCTTCTTCTTCTACAAACAGAGGAGTTTATTTTTAATGTGGAAACCAAGTGAAAGTTTGTACGCCTGTCTCTGTAAGACGAACAAGGATTTGCAGCGTCGAACTTTATCCTTACTTTATCCTTCTATGTCATTTGTGATCATGCCGAGGTAAGTATGGAAATCCAAATTTGTAAAAAGTTTCCGTTTGGATGAAATTTTGCTTTTCCTGACAAATTGCAGACCCAACCCCTAACTCTAACCTTTTGCAAAAGCCTGAACAGTTTAGTAGACGTCGTCCCGCTTCCTGTTTCGCAGTTCACGACGTTTGACAGAAGGGCAGGAAAACGTGGCTCACATGCACCGAGCATGCGCCGCCTCGCTTTTTATTGGTCGTCCTCGGGTTTTAGTCTAGAGTGTTTCGATCTGAGCGCAGCAGAGGGCGGAGACTGTAGACGGTAAGTATTTGAGGAAACATCAAAAGCAATTGTACATTTTGCTGCTTGAGTTGAGTGCTGCCGCAGACATTGGGGCCTCTTTCAGGAGAAATGCTAGTAATTACAAGTTTGTTCTTTTTTCTTTTACTCTGTTCGGCTAATGAGAGGTCACTGAGGACATTAAGAAACAAGCATCTTTTTCCAATGAAAATAATTTATAAAAAGCATACTGCGCGCAGATTTATATTAATCTTCTTCCCTACCCAAAGCTTCAATTCCATCATTTAAGGTTATCAATATTTTCTCTTTTATTTTCAAGGTAATTTTATGTTATCTTGCACATTCTCAGCAACAGGGCAGTCCAAAGTGCTTTTGTTGTTCTTTCATTTTTTTTTTTTTTCTTTTTCGAAGAAGAAAGTTGTCCTAATATTTGAGCTTGTTGAGTGTTTTTAAATAAGCAGCCAAATTGTTAATGTGTCAGAAACATGTAGGATTGAAAGAAAGAAAAGCTTGGTCTTTAAATTCTGTTTTTTCGAGTGTTTCACTCCAACATGCACAGTGTTGATAAAAGCTTTATTCATTTTGCCATCGTCATATTTAGGTTTAAATTCCTATGAAGCGGATTTGGGTTTAGAAGTTCATCTTGTCGCTTTCTTGCAGAATCTTTCCTCAACGCAAACGATAGAACTGCTGGTAACAATAATGAGCTGGAGTACCTTAAACTGCATACCCTGTAAAATTACTCGCAGGTTTGGAACTTGTTCATGTTCCGACTTGTAACAAACACAAACCTTCAAGTGTTTTATTGGGACTTCATGTGAAAACAGATGTTAGAGATTAAATGTCTTTAAAAATACTTTTTCTTTTAAAAGTCTGAAAAATCAAATCTCTAATTCTCTCAGATTGGATGGAGGCCACCTGTGAAGGTCTCCTCGGATTCTCAATCGGATTTAGGTCTGGACTTTGACTGGGCCATCCTGAAACATAAGTATCCTTCGATCTGACTGTCGGCTCCAGACTCGTGTGTTTTCCTCTCCGATGTCTATCATCTAGTTCACAGGTGTCAGACTCCAGTCCTCAAGGGCCTCTGTCCTGCAGTTTTTAGATGTGCCACAGATACAAAACGCTCCTCCTTGTGTAGATCAGTTCTCCGGAGCCTTAATGACCTAGTTATTCCATTCAGGTGGTGCAGCAGAGGCACATCTAAAAGTTGCGGGACACCGGCCCTTGAGGACCGGAGTTTGACTCCCCTGTTCTAGTTCCATCCATCTTCCCATGTCCCCACAGCATGATGCTGCCACCACCATGTTTCACCATGATGTGTTTAGATGAGGTGTGGACTGCACTTTGGCACTTTTTCCTCGCTGAGGAAACAGAAGTTACTACACCGAGCTTTTATTATAGAACCAACGAAGCGTTTGGTTAGTTTAGATGAACGTCTTCTGTAGGTAGTTTAGTGATTTACTAACACAAAGGAGTTCAAAGAGCTCAGTAAACAAATACACATTACTCAGTTAACATAAAAATCTGTTCATAGTTTCCTTTAGAGGTTTCTAAGAAAATCGATTCTGTTCTGGTTTTGATCTGGATCCCCAAATGTTGGACTCGACGCGTGTTTGGGATTGTCTAAGTTTCGGACGCCGCCATGGACTAAAGGCAGGTTTTATTGTTTTGGTTCTGGTTGTGGGATTCTGTACGGTGATATGCATCTTTTTTGGTGCTGTAAAAGATACCTTTGTAGCTTGAACAACATGACATGTTTTCATCCATTTCTACAACATTTAGTGGAGCTGTATAACCACTAGCGACGCACCGATCCACTTTTTTCACTCCCGATACCGATATCAATATCTGAGGTTTAGTATCGCCCGATACCGGTCCGACACAGAAAAACAAAGCTGAATTGACTTCAAACATTTCTCTTTTTGAACACAGACATAAACGTACTGAATTCTACATTTATCTGGTGACTTTGCAGCAGCACAGCTCACTGAAATACAGCAACAGCTTCACAGGTTTGGTCAAACTTGTAAAAAAACAACTTTCATTTGTTCAGTTTAAGTAGGATGTAGAGCAGCCGATGTAGAATAAATTGTAAAGAAACTAAAACTGACAAAAATAATGGGTTGACTGTCTTGTTCAAACGTAAAAATAAACTGCAACAAGCAATGGTTTCAAATGGTTCAGAAAAAAACAATTAGGAATTATAAATGTAATGTGAAATAATAATAAAGCAGGAAATCGCTCAGAAGTAGACTGAATAGATCCGCTCTTATGGATCCGGCACATTGTCACCCATAACTGATCTAGAATTGTTTTCAACATCGGGTCCGATACAGATATTGATATGGGATCGGTGCATCTCTAATAACAACCGGCCTGAATTTGCAGTTAAAATCAAAGCTAAAAGCGGAAGATTGTTTCCTTCTTGTTAGGACACAAATAAAGTTTTGTTAAAGGTGTGATGTACAAGGACGATTCTGTGATGGGAGAAAAGATCTGGATGCATTGAGATACTTTCAGACCCAGAAGCTCCTAAACACTCGGACTCTTCTTTATGAGTTTTCTCGTTGGCTCGTTTAAAGCAATTATTAATTTTGTAGCACAGACGTCGTACTCTGTTTAGCTCTTTTAAAGACAAAGTCAAAATGTTGCTTATCTGCGAACATTTACAATTCTAAAGAGTTCGAATTATTTCCTTTTGTTTTTTGAAAGTCTATACCTTGGAGGTGGATTTCTGTCTTCGTCTGATATTTATTTAATAAAAACAGAGAAAGATGACACAAGAAACAAGAATATAAAACAATATGAAGTGAAAAGATGCGTGTTCAAGTGTAATATTCCTTCATCTCATCTTTTAAAAAAGAGGGACAAACACCTAAAGTACTTTTTCTTTGTCTCCCTCTATAATGATACACACATGATGTATGGGTGTGTGTGTGTGTGTTTTGAATTGATATCACAGTCAGCCATTTTGTTGCGACCCCTGTGTTGTTAGCCACGTTAGCGCTGCTGCCAACAACAAACGGGAAGAATAAAAATGCTCTCTTTGGGGGGTTGCTGTTCAGCTGTTTACCTTTTATTTTACAAGTCTCATTGTTCTGTTTCTTCATGGACAATCCGGTTCTGAAAGAGTTTCAAGACGCGCTGCAGTCTGGCAGAAAATGGCCGACTGTAGAGCTGAAGGCTCAGAGCTCAAATCCTGGATGTGTTGGAGGAAACCTGACAGAAAACCGTCGTCTGGGAAAACCGAGTGATTATATATATTAAAAAAAATTATTATTTTCTCTGATGAACTCAACCCTTGTTTACATTTCAAGTTTACTGTGGAGGCTACGGATAACAGAAATGAACTCAGGTCATGTAACATTGCTGCATCTGATAAATGAAATGATCAATTCAGGATAATTGAAAGAAACTCTTTGAAGATTAAGATGACTTAGAACAGAGGAAACACAAACACACACACACACACACGCCAACACACACGCAAACACATAGAAAATATTTTTTCTTCTGTTAAAAATGAACATCGTTTTGCCCTACAGACGTCATATTATATTATTTATATTTATAAATTAAACCCAAAGTGATATTTGTTGTGAAAAAGTTGTTTGTCTGAGAATCATCCAAAATAAAAAAGTTTTCTTTTTAACTGTGAGAGAAAAGAGAATCAAAATAAAGAGCTACAAAAGAAAAATATGTTAACCTATAATTGTATGAATTATGGAAATCATAAAAGCAGCATATGGAGTTTAAGACATTCAAACACACACACACACACACACCCACGCACACACACACAGCAATCATATGAATGTTCCTCAGAAAATTCAGTGCAGCCATTTATTTTATTTGTTAAAAAGCAGCAATAATGTATTTGAAGTGATTGTTGCTTTTTGTGTGAATTATTGACACATTATGATCGTGTGTGTTTTCACTTTATTTGAGGAAAAATGTTTGCATTCATTTCTGGAGTGTGCGCTCTTTCAGTTTATTTATTTTTTGTTGTCTTTGTTAACCATTAAACAGTGTGTGTGTGCGTGGGTGCGTAGGTGTGCGTGTGTGTGTGTGTGTTTATTTCACTGTAAATCCTGCGAGTCAGAGGAACCCCACTGCCAAAGAAAAAAGAAAACCTCACTGACAGAGAGCGTTTTAAAGTTTAAAGTCCCTCTCGTTCCTGTTTTAAATATTTTTTACACCTGATTTAAAGTTTTTCTTAAATTTTATTTAATTTTTTTTAGCAAAACAACATTTTACATTATTCTCCAGCGTTTTCTTTAGCATGCATTTGTTTGTGTGTGTGTATCATTTTTAGGGCGTAAGGGCGATGACTTCTAGCGGACGGGAACGAGACGCTTCGCCGCTGACGGAGTGGACGGCGAACCGGGGGTGAAGGGTCAAAGGTCGTTTGGTGTGAGGAAGTCTCGGTATGGAGAGGTAAACACGAGTATCTTCTGAGTCTGACTGAGCTTAAATCCTGTTTCCAAACACGTGCAAGTAGAAAATCTTAATATTTGTTGGCAAAAAGGAAACAAAAGAAAGAGGGACGAGGAAATCCCGCTCAAGGTTCAGCAGATCGTTTCGGCTGCTAATCGAATCTCCTGCGAACTTCAATGGAGCCACACATAGAGAAACAGTTACGAGTTTAAAAGCACCTTGCAGTTCCTGTCAGGATGTCTCGGTTTATTTAAAACAAAACAAACAACAACAAAAAGAGCAGCTGATTTATAAAGGTTGAAGAAATTGCAGTTTGGAAGATTTTGGAAGGATTTTAAGAGAAATACACTGTTTGGATTTTAGCCCAGTTGAGGTGATTTGGAGCAGATTATCAGGAGACTCTTTTGGGTTTTTTTTTTTAATTGATTCCCTCAACTGTTCCTGCTGGGGTTTTATTTGTTTTGTTTTGTTTTTATTTAATGCGCTCTCAGCTGTCGTTCTCGGATCTAAGCTCCCGTTTCCTTACAATAAAACAACAACGAAAAATATCGTCTTAAAGTGTTAAAATAATTGTGTCAAGTTCAGAACGTGTTGAGAAACGAACCAAAGAGGGCCAAAACAAAAAAAAAAGTTAATACATGAGGTCATAAACTGTTTGGTTTCAGGGTCCCACATATCATCACAGGACATTCAAGCACACACACACAAACACACGCACAAACACACACACACACTTATTACGAATCAACATTTTCACTGACACTCTGGACAAAAGAAAGAAAAAAAAACAACATATTAATTGAATAAATCGGAGACATTTTAAGACGTTTCCTCAAACTTTGTCCATAAAATCAGTGCAGGAGATGAAACAATTTTCGATTGTTTGCTGGTGTTTGCTCACCCGCCTGACCCCCCGGTCCAGGCGGGTGACGCTCCTCTGACGGTCGGCGCCTTGCAGAACAACCCACGGCCCTTCAACTTTTCTGCACATTGAGTCACTCTACTACCACTTCCATTTTCTTGTGTGTCTTTGTGACAGACCAACATAAAGTGGAGCATAACTGTGACGTGGAAGGAAGAGAAATTCTGCAGATAAAACATGAATTTGTATTCAGCATCCTTTTAATCTGAAATCCCTAAATAAAATAAAATAAAATAATGTGCTTGTTTTGCTTGTTTATATATATATATATATATATATATATAACAAATTAAAGAAACAAGTTTTGGCAAAAAGATTATTTTAGGAAAGTCAGGAAATGCTGTCAGTCGCAGAAAACTAACAGTTCACATCGACCTGAGCGGACCGTTCCTGTTTTGGTGGTGGCAGCGTCATGCTGCGGGGTCCTTCTTCTTCGACAGAGCTCTGGATTTGACGGCTCCTGAACTCACAGCCGTAGCTTCAGCTTTAGCTCTCGGTTTCCTTTTTTTTTTTTTTTTTTTTTTTTTTAGCTTTTGCTTTTCCAGCTTTTTCAGGTTTTCATGCAACAAAATGGTGTAATCAAAGTCCAGACCTAAATCTGACCGAAGGTTTGTGGCAAACTGGGGGTCACCGATGCTCCCCGGCTCATCTCACTGAGCTGTGAGCTGCGTTGCAAGGAAAACGATCACTGTCTTATTGCACAAAGCTGCCCTAAAAGAAAGTATTGACTCGGGGCCGAATATAAATGCACGCCACACTTTTCAGATATGTATTTTAAAATCTTTTAATCATTTTTTTTTGTATAGCTTTACAGGTCGGTCTGTCACACACCTTAATGTTTATGGATGTAATTTGACAAAATGTGATAAAAGTGAAATGTGCTGCTCATGCCACACTGTGTGTGTGGGTGTGTGTGTGTGTGTGTGATGGTTTGTTAGAAGAGTGTTTCATGTTGACCAAACGGATTTAGAGAGTTCCCCAGAGTGAGGAGGAGACGCGGCTCTGTTCACAACAGCAACAAAAACAAATGATGTCAAAATAAATACATGAGGCGATAACAGATAAAACTAAACCTCTACACAAATGATGCAGCGTATAGAACGTTTGTCATTTTTAATGACAATATATTAGGTTTTGAATGTTTGTTCTGAATAAAAGTGTGTGTGCGTGTGTGTGTGTGTGTGTGTGTGTGAGAGAGAGGTAGACATTTGTGTTGTGTTCTGTATTTTAAGCAGCACACAGCTGAGGACCTGTGTCGCTTCTTCTTAACTTATAGTTTATTCTTTGCCTTATACCTCATAATTAAAACAAATAGTTTCTGTTTCTAAAGCCGCATGGGTGTGTGTGGGGGTGTGTGTGTGTGTGTGTTCTTACCAAAATCAGGAGCTTTAAATTAAAAAAAAAATCCAAAGCAATTCTGCATTTCCTTCATGTAAAAATCAAATAAACTGACATTAAGAATTAAATCATTTCTTCTCTTTGCAGAATAAAAACCTTGTGGAGTTAAATTGAACATTTCACATCCAGTTGGGTCTGAAATGTGACTGTAATTCAACCTGCTCCTTTATTAATGGCAGACAGAAAACTACATCTATGCTGGGAATATTTTTTTTTGTCTGCTGGTTTAAAACAAACAAGTTAAGAACAAAAACTAAATCCCAGTGAAGGAGTCGCTTCTGTTTCCAACAAACCAGCTGATTTATATGGGGTGGGGGGTTGATGTCAGAAAACTGTCGCAATTTGCATTTTCACTGAGATTTAATCCTGCAGTTAGTAAAAAGAAAAAGAAATACCGCAGGTAGAGTCATGCTGTGTGAGGGCGTGTGTGTGTGTTTGTGTGTGTGTGTGTGTGGAACAAAAACACTCAGGAGTCAAAGTTCTGTCTCACATATGAAGTTGAATGAATTAATGTGACATATATGTAAAATATCCTGGCATGATTTGAATGTTTTTTTTTTTTTAATGTGAATGAATATGAAGTTTAATCAGCATTACTGATTAAACTTTTAGCTTTAATAACATAAAGCTACACGATTTTTTAAAGTGTAATCAGTAATACTTTTATAACAAATTTATTTCAGATCATGATTTCTAGGTTAATGTGATGTTGTCATAACAAAGACATTTTGAATAATGTCAACTTTGTATTAAAAGTGTCATTATCTACCGAATGGCACTTTGTGGCAGCAGTCATAAATATTCATGAAGACTAACTCATGCTCACGACAGGCGTTATGACGGCGTCACGACACTCTTATTCACAACCCGTCAAACAAAGTGTTGCCAATGAAGCTTTACGTTTCCACACAAACCGCTCAGCTCAACATTAGATGTTTGCTTTAATGTCCAGCTGCTCTTTGTCGGGTCTCGTTGTGAGTTTCCACTGTTCCCTGTTTGTTTTATTTGAGTTTATTTAATTTTTTGTTTGTTTGTTTTGGTTGTACGTATCCAGGGCTTTCGGTAGATGGTTTGTGAAAATACAAATGTGAACTATAAACTGTGACAGAATGAGTGTGTGAACCTGAGCAGGCCGTGCACAATCTCTAAGACGAGTTTGTTCTCCTGAACTTTAGTGGGGTTTTTTCCTCTGATTTAAGAGGTATTAGTGGTAAGAACGGTGCAGGATTGATGCTTCATTGCTTTTTTTTTTTTTTTTTTACAAAGCTATCAGTAATAAATTTTAAGCAGCAGCTGGTTTCTGACAGAAAATGTCCGGCTGCAGTAGAAACGTCTTCAGAATCCGGCGGAAAGTAAGAAAAATGGGTTTACTTTAAAGCCAGCAACAACTTTTGCTTGACCTCATTTTTGCTTTTCATGTTTGCTTCTAATCACACATTTACAGCTGACTGTCTTTGATGCGCTCACAATTGTCACGTCTTTTCCTGAACTTCATTTTTCTGCTTTTGTCATTAGAGTATCAGGTGACAGGAAGCGGAAGCTAATCGAGCCGAGGAAGCAAAAAAATTGGAGGCGGAGACGAGGAGAGCCACCTGCTGGGCGGGGGCGGAGGAAGAGCCGGCGCCTTGTCGCTCCGCCCGAAACCAGGAAGTCAAGTCTGAGGGGAGGCCGTCCGGCCGCCTCCACCCACGTCTGGTCGCACAAAGCAAGGAGGTAAATGGAGGCGACTGCAGGACTGAACGTGAAAATCAACACAAAAAAAAAAAGAAAACAAGAAAACATCTAAAAAAACTTCCAGCGCAGAATTTGTACACTGCAACATTAAATCTCACTAAGTAACTTTGGTCTAATCTTTCAGTGCAACTATGTTAGTTCACTTAAAATAAGACAAAATGATCACAAGTAACCTTTCTGCAAGATATAAGAGCAAATATCTCCTTCATATTGATGAAAATATTAGCTCATTATTGAACTTATAAGGTGGGAAAAAAAAGTCTTGTCATAAAATAACCTGCTAGTGGAGCTGGAAGTTTTAATCAGTGTGAAGGAATTATTGACTTAAAACAAGCTCCTCTGTTTTGCTGAAACGTTACCTGTGAGTTAGTTTCGCCTCATTTCAAGTGGACTAAGATATGTATATATATATATATATATATAAACTAAGAATACATGTTTCCTTGCCTTGCTTTATATGTGTTTACTGTTATGTCCTTCTGCGCAGGATAATCCTGGGAGGCCACACGGACACGAGCATCGACCTTTCCGACCCCATCAGCGATCGTTTCTACAAGGAGGTGTGGATGACCACGGCTGGCCGGAATGCTACCATCTATGAGAAGGTAGAGCAAAGATATCCTGCTTCATGTAATGAAAAAAGTCTTTTAAGATGTATCAGAATTTAGTCATGTGTTCATCAAACATATAATTTATGTGGCTACTTTTCGTATTTTTGCAGCCGTAATAACTCTGTGATTGCGAGTCTGAGTTATAAAAAACTTAATTCGCATAATTTTTGCATACAGAATGTTTTTCGCTCACACCTTTGGAGACAGTTGTACATTTTCTACATTATGTAAGGACTCGCTGTGGCTTGCAAAGTGTCCATGCCTTGACTCTCTTTTCACATTTCGTCATGTTGCGACAACAAACTTTTCTGTATTGTTAGGTTTTATTTGTGAGGCCAACAAGTAGCACATAAAAGGACAAAGAAACATATCTCTTCAGATATGATATTTGACTCACTTTTTTCTTTTTTTTGAGTTTGGTTTACCTGTCACACATCATTTATAGAGCATAAATGTGAAATGCATGCTTTTATTCTGCAAGTAAAATTCTAGGAGTAATAGAGTAAAGGAGGCTGACTAGAAAAGCCTGCCTCTGTTTTCTGATTTTCATCTGCAAAAACTGTCATAAGCCATTTATCATTTTCCTTCCATTTACAGTCACACTCTACGTTGTCTCACCTAAAATAAAAATATACATCGAAGTTTGCGGTTGTAAACATGACAAAATGAATGACATTCAAGCTGGATCAATATTTGTAGTGAGGTGTTTAGTTAAGTCCATGTGGGGAGCTTGAAAGCTTCATCTATTTGAGAAAAAAACGTTAAAGTTTTGCTTTTCACCTTGGATAGGTGTTTAGAAACAAATCTCTATCATTTTTCACATTCGGACAAAGTTCTGGACTTGGTGAAAAGAGCCCAAGAACCAGAGAGATGAGGCTGTGAAACTAATTTGTCTTCTCGTTTTGTTGCAGGTCTTCCGCTGCCTTCCCTCGTCCCTGGTGAGGAACATGTCCGAGCTGGAGCAGTTCCAGTCCAAGCCAGGGTTGGCTCAGACCGAGAAAGCTCGTGCTCAGGAGGAGCTGCGCAAAATCCGGGGCTTTTTGGTCCAGTTTCCCCTGGATTTCTTGTCCGAGCATAACCTGATGCCCTCGGTTGGATCGAAAGAAGCCATGGTTCCAACCGAGATCTGGACATAAGGGACAACAACCAATACCGGACCTGCACCATAGGATTTGTGCTTATCTCTAACCCAGACACGAGAGTCAGATTTCCAGGTGTCTTTTAGCTTCATTTGACCGCCAGGAACCTGCAACCTCTCAAACCTGTGGATACCTGAAAACACTAAACTATGTAAATGCATTGCAAGTCAGCAGAACCTTGTGGATGTGCAGTATGAAGGACAAATGGGCTATAATTATCACAGGATTATTTCAAAGTGAGGGAAATTGTTGGCAGTTCGAGATGCTGGGACTTTGAATTGCTCACAGGAAATATTGCACAGGGTCCATCATGAAAACAGTTTGGTGATGCTAACGAGATGTTCACCTCTCTGTTGACCACAATGCACGTAATTCACTGAGTTTGTGAGATGTTAGTGTTATAATTGCTGTTGTTGATCTCCAGGCTGAGCAGCTGCGCGCCTTTTTATCCTGACTTCCTAAAGTTTTGAGGCATGGAGTTTTTAAATCGGAAATCCAGAATATGCTTCCTGTTCTCCCTCGACGTCGATGAAGGATTTGCTTTCTAACAAATCATGTTGGGCGGGTGCGTCTGCTGCATCTAGGTGTTCTAAACCGAGAGACTTCTCAAAGATGTTTGTTGGGACAGTTTTGTATCCAGGGTTAGGTATCTTTGTTTTGTTTTTTGTTTTTTTTATTAAAATATTCGGAATAATGAAATCAAAGATCAGATGTATCAGACAATCATCCTCCACATTTAAACAAATCATTTTTCCTTTTGCCCAGCTGGTGGTGCTAGCTTCTTAAAATACAGACTGCATCCGGACAGCTGGGATATTTTATTAGGTTGTTTCGCTGTTTGTCTTAGTCTAGATTAAAGTTCAAATCTGTCTAAAATACACATTTTAGGCAGTTTTAGCTGAAACCGAACCATCATGTAAAATTTCAGAATTCCTGATTCCAAATAGCATGTACATGACCGGATGGAAACCGGCTTCTCCAGATTGTGCAGCTTGATTTATGACTCACTCATTTCATTGACGTGCATGCAGGCAAGCTTATGTACCCGCCACCGAAGTATATCCGTCACAGTCCGCCTTGATTGATCACTATCTTTCCCCAAATGTGAAAACCAAAGCGCAGCTTCCTAAGGTGAGCTGCGGCTTATTCTAAATGTAGGAACTATTTGACTGAAGATTCTTGGAGGAGCGGGAGAAATGAGAGATTGACAGAGTTGTCAGTTGAAACAAACAAACAAAAAAAAAACTAGATGACCCATTTTATTTGGGACTGCGTATCTTAGTGTTGTTTTTGTCACACCCAGCTTTTGAGTCATCCGGCTTGGCCTGAAAGCAACGAGGTGGGAAAACATCTTATGGACTCTTGTGAATAAACACTTAAATGGGACCAAGAGGTGTTATTTTGGGAGAATCTGCTTAGAAATGTATGTTTTTGAGTTTCTGTATTTGTCAGTGCATTATTTATGAATTGTGAAGCATTTAACACTTTATTTTTAATGGATATTGTGGTTATCTTAAAGGTTGTTTATTTGTAACTTAACTACTGTCATGTAGCTGTCTAACTCCTTGTTCTCCGTCTGTACAATCTGAAGTTGTTCTAATTTTTGTGTTTTAATTTAACACATTGAAATACAGACACATTAAAGTCTTGCTTCTTTCAACCCACAAAAAGTAAACCTTGTAACTTCACAATCTATGTGCTCAGCATCGACTTTTATTGTGGTTATATTCACGATAGAAATGTCATTTATACTCCTGACTGGACCATTTCAATGTTTGATCTGGTTTATGGTTTGTATCAGAAGTTTGAAGAGTTTATTGGAAACTCCACAGAACTGCTGTAGGGTTTTTATCAAAAAGTTCCAAAGAGATTATGAATTAGCAGACTAGCAGTTCACCAAAGGAAAAACACTTTTACTTGTGCTAAGTTGTTATGCTTACGGCGGTAAGCAGGAATCCAAAAGCCAACATGTTATTAATGAACCAGTAAGTGGTTGTAGGGTGGGGTGGTCTGTGGAATTCCAGGTGAAATCCTGACACATGCCTACCGATGGGACGACTTTGTTTGAGCTCAGCTTTCTTCTCCGGAACGATGTTTCTGAATACTTCCTAAATTTCAAATCTTTAAAGACCCTGTTTTCATAGGGAGTCACTGTTTGTTTTTGGTTATGAGAAGGATGAGAAAAAAAAGTGTTGCTTCTGTTGTTCTGGAAGACTGACAAAAAAAAAGAAAAGAAAAAAAAATCTGTTGTTACTTGCCATGCCTCTAATAAGAGATTCTGCTGCCGACATGTGATGCAGTCATTTCAGCTGAACTCCTGGTGATTCTCAAGTCAGGACCGGAATCAGAACAAAGCCTGCACGCACTCAGGTGAGGTTAGATCTTTACCTATTGTTCGTGGTAAACTTGACATCCTGCATAAGAGTAAAGTGGAAGAAAATGGAGAACCTTTTTCAATAAAAATAAACGAAAATGTCACATTCTTTACCAAACAACTCAAGGTTAGTCAAACTGGATGGAGAGTCTTACCACAGATTCTCAAAGCTCTGAACTGTGATTAGGCTGTTGTAACATTTTTGTGCTCTAAACTAAATTAAAACTTGTATGTTTAAGATCTTAGACTTGCTGAAAAGCAAACCTCCGCCCCAGTATCAAAAGTTTCTCCCCCTCTAAACCCTGAATTTAGCTGCGTACAGCTTCCCATCAAATTGGCCAACTTTATTGTCTCTGCTAAAGGAAAAGTATCCTCACAGCATGATGCTGTCACTGCTACGATCACCATGATGTGTTTGAAGCGCTGTACAATTTAACCAAAAGGCTCATCTTTCTGCATGTTTGCCACACCATGTCCCCTATGTGGCTGCTAGTTTTCTTTCAATTATTACTCTGTTGTTGGACATTCATAAAAAACACATTTGTGGTTTACACAACTTTTATTTGGCAAATGAAGAGATTCAGCAGTGGTTGGTTATTTCGTGTCTGTTTACCTTGTATTATACTCTTTCCATCTCCAAGATTTTAAATTGAAATTGATCTCTGAGAAGTTCATATTCTTTGCATGATATTTTTCTTCTTTAATATTCTCAAATAAACCTCTGAGTCCTTCACAGAACAGCTAGATTTATACTGAGGTTAAATTACAAACAAGTGGACTCGGTTTACTAAATGTGTGGCTTCTGGTGACAGTTCATTTCACTGTTTTCTTTTTATTTACAAAACAGGATTGATTTACAAGTGTACACCACGTCTTTCACATAAATAGTTTGAAAGCGATGAAAGCGACTCTTTTTCTTCTGGAAGAGGAAATGTTAAGAAGCAGACGCCAAGCAAGAAAGGTAAATTAAAAAATAATAATGCAGGTATGTTAAAGCTTGGATTCCTTCTCTGTGAAGAGTATTGTTGTGAATTTTTAAGTTTGCATTTTGTTATTTTAGTGTCATGTTTGTCTGTTGGCGGTAGAATTAAAAAAAATTTTGCTCATTTTTGAAGTATTTGCTTGTTTCCATCTGTGAGACTGGTAAAACCAGAAATATATTTTGTTCATCAAAGCTCACATAGCCTACATCATCATCAGATTCAGTTCTGTCCTCTTCCAAAGCTGTTACCATGGCAGCAGCATAGTATAACCTACATGGTTCCACTAGCTATAGTTTCCTCGACCTCCATTTATTTTTCAAGTTCTACTGAGCTTATCATATGAACTACAATGCTCCTAAGAACAATTGTACACAGCGTTAGATGACATTGAGAAGGATTGTTGGGATGATGTGCTGAAGGGGGCGTGTCTGAAGGGGTAGGAGCTTCTTAAAGAGACAGAGGCCCAATTTCAAGGTGTCTGATATGGCTGTGATACGATGTCAAATTTCTCCTAAGTTGTTTTTGGTACAGCATTTTCATAACACCTGAAGGTGACATAATTATTGTGCTATGAAATGGCACTATGTGTCTGAAAAGTAAATTATACCCTGCCCTTTAAGAGGTCATGGTTACCTCGCATTTAAAATGCTTAAAATTTTCGGTGCATAGAAAAATCTAAATGATTGAAATAATGTGTCACAACAGCCACCCATCAGTGAAAATCTCTTCTGAATTTTATTTTTATTTGTTTTAAATGGCAGAATATGTGCAAGGTGAGATGAGAAGCATATATATTTATTATGTCTTTACAATTCTTCATTGAACAATATCAAAACTGGTAAGTAATGTATGACTGTCCTTTGTTTTTTTATGAGCACTGCATGCACTGTAGCAAGTTGTACTGAATTGCAAAGGGTTTGGGAGTAAAAGGAGGTGAGTAAGTATGCCACACCTTTCAGATTTGTAATAGAAAAAGTTTTGAGAACCTGAATTTCTTTCTTTCTGCTTTGCAATAATGGAATACTTTGTGTTGGGCTATCATGTAAGATCCAATTAATTAAGGTTTGTGGGGTATAAATACTTATGGAAACCACTGTATATGTTTTATATTTACAGATCCAAGTAAACAAAATCCAGTTGCGTATTTTTTACTGTAATGAAAGTATTAAACATAACACCAAGAACAGTTTAAGTACAAATAAAATAAAAAATTAAAACAATAATTAAACAAAACCATTTAAACCTTTTTCTGAGTCCAGGAAAGCAGCAGAAATTCAGGAGTTGGAAGTAAAACCTGAATTGAAACAATTTTAGGGCTTGGTTCTGAACATTTCATCGCACACTGAAACTGGCACGACAGGCTCTTTTTCCTTTCCAAGAAATAAGAAACAGAATATCTACAAAACTTATTTCCATCTTATGAAATACAAAAATTCTAGAAATTTTTGGTTTTATCGTCTTAACTTTCTACCTTTGAAGAACAAAGTGAGACATCAGTCAAAAGCTGGAAAAGGAAATATTATTAAAGAGAAGTCAAGCATTAACGGAAAATGTTTGAAGGTGGTTTCCACCTGGGAAAATTAAATTAAGCTTCCTTCTCCATGAGGAAGATAATAATGAATTCTTAAAATTGCAAATTTAACTGTTAACCTGTTTCCTTTGCGTGGTGTTGTCAGTTGCTGGTTTTTATGTGATGTAGGACTAAGAACTGTTGATTTTTATTAGTCACAACCAGCACCTAAATTTAAATAAAGTAATGGTAGATTGTGGCTCATGATCTTCCTGCTGTTGATTTCTTTCTTAAAATATCTTTCAGAAATAAATTAAAGCTCTAGAAAAATGATTTTAAGTGCATCTTTATCTTGAATAAAAGCCAGATTAAGTATGCAAGTAGGCAAAGTTCCCTAAATAAACACAGTTCAGGGATAAAGTATTTGACTCCATACACATTTCTTCAGTTCTTGCTCTTAAACCATGCATAAATGTTTCACTTCATCAAGCAAACTATGAAAAAGGAATCCTCTCCTTGTTAAATCATGAATTAGCTGTAATTACCCGCACTGGCCACTGGAGGCCTCGTGACAGCCAGAGGTGTGGAATCAAGAAATCACTGAAATGGAAACTGTTTCACAACATTAAGTAGGCCGCAGGATTTTTTAAAAAGCAACACGTAGATCCCTGTTCTAAAAAAAATTCAAGAAAGGTGATACAATTATTGACATTAATTACAATGGAAAGAATTACAAAGTCATTTCTAAGGCTTTGGGACTCCAGTGAACTACAGGGAGTGTCACTTATCCCCAAACAAAGAACACTAGAGTGGCCAGAGTCCAATATACCGGTAATTTATCTAAGAACACAGTGAAGACTTATCTAAGAAGTCGTAAAGTTACCAAAAAAGACCCATTAAAACATAAACCTTTTCAGCTGTTATTGTTCTCAGTGGCCATTCCAAGTATTAAAAGAGCATGAGTGAATGGAAAAGTGTGAGATTTAAGAAAACATGTTTTAACCAGTTTAGCGGTGTTCCAGTTAGGCTTATTACAAAGACATGCGTTCCACATCCATTCACCAGGTGAACTTTGGAAACACCGCACTAAGAATACTTCAGATTCTTTCAGGAGGAAAACATCTCACAGAAGTTGCCATTTGATTTAAATCTGAAACACTTTAACCAGCCGCTGATTTAAAGGGATCAAATCACATGCCAATTTTAGCTCATAAGGACCACAGCATCTAATTTCTAACAAAATTTAGCAACATTGTAACTTAAAGAAAATGTAAGATTAGTGTGTAGCCTCGGACACTTGTAGGATGTATTTTAAACACTGCAGAAAAAGAAGCTAAAAAAATTGAACTATTTCTTATCTTGGAACAGTTGACTATATGGAGTTCCATTCCAGTCAAATGCAATTGACAGCAAACAAAGATAAAGTAATGGTGACAGGATCCACTTTAGCAAAATCTAAATTCCCAGAAGGTTATTTGCTGTGATCCTTAGAAAAAAATTTGCAACACTTGTTTACATTCTGAGGGCAACATTTTCATTGACAAATTAACAAATCATTAAGATGAAAAAATGTAGATACAGCACAAAGGATTCCTCTTTTATTAACCGCATTTTATTTTAATTTCGCAGAAACTATTACAATTCAGTGACTTTTACACAAAAGCTTATTTCTGCCCATTTCTGATTTTTACTTTCATTGTACTTGGCTAAATAGCCAGCGTTTTTAAAAAGCAACCTAGATTTTGTTCTTGTTGCTGAGTATAGACATTTTTTTTCCTGAACAACAACATAGAAAACAATCAACCTAAAGAATTAGGGAAATGTATGTGCTTTTGTTAAAAAGGGAATTGTGTGAGAATCTGGACCGATAATTCATCTTTATTTCATTACAAAGCAGGCAAAGAAATTATAATAATACTGCTTTTGCTTTATAATACAAACATTAAACTAAATCAGTACAGATTGGTGTATTTTATATTGTTTAACTAGAATGTGGAAAATAATCTTCTTTTTTTTGTTGTTGAGGAATTCAAGCCTTACGGAGTTTCACTCATATTTGTTTTACAGAATTAATACATGGTATTTGAAGGAAATCCTAGCAGTAACTTCCCCTAGGGAGAATATTTTTGACCCTTATGGCTTTCCATATTGCCCGGACGCTATTCATGTCAGAGCCGCCACTGGAGACAACGCGACACATTAATCACGAATTAAGAAAAAAAAAAAAAAATAGGAAACGTAATTAGACAGAAAGCTTGGAGGAAATGATTGGGAAAAAAAAAAAAGTTTGATAGCACTTACAGCCTGAGCAAAACCAAACCCCGCCCGGTGACAGGCGTGGTTTCCCGAGGAGACAGTGCGCTCTCCTCCCGTCTACCCTTGCATACCGCCTGGCTGTCACAGCAGCAGCAGCAGCAGCGCCAACAGAAGCGATCCATCCTCCACAGCGCTTCTCTTGTCTCAGTGTACCTCCTTACATCCCGGCAGACATGGAGCTGTTCTCGCCCTCTTCATTCCGCGCCTTTGCGCTTTAGCCTTGCGCTCCCGAACCAAAGCACGGCTGGGTAGAGCGAGAGGCACCAGTGACATTCTCTTGGTCCAGCACGAGAGATCACCGTAGAGAGGAGGGGAGCCCAGAGAGGAGGACCACACGCTCGGTCGTGACAGCAGAGGCCGTTCTCGGATATTTGGCAAACTAAGAGTGGCTTCTTTTTGTTGTTCTCCATCATGGCGTGTGACTCTCCAGCTCAGAGCCAGTTTGAAATCGACCTGTCGGCTTTGAAGGTGAGACGATATCAGCAAAATTCTCTTTTGGAAACATCTGAGAAATAGCTCTTTCATTTCTTGCACCTGACCGTGCAGCCTCAATGATAACAGCCGGCAGTAGAGTAGAGCAGAGGACTGCTTGAGGCGGATGTGTGTGTGTTCGGGGGGTGGTGGGGGAGGATTGGAGGCATTCCTTTGCCACAAACCTCACATATTAAAGATGTTTTTTTTTATAAATAGAATTAACAGACATGACACCTGGTTTAACATCTCGTCTTTACAGAACAAACATGATGCATGATGTTTGATTGAGGATGTAGCTGTGATTTTTGCTGACCTGAATTTTGTGCATTATAGGTCCACCAGACTAAATGTTTTAGATAAATATAAACTATTTCTACCACTCCCTGCTGATTCTCGTGAAGTCTTTTTAATTTTTATTTTTTTAAAAATGCATCTAGTTTTCCCCCAGTTGCATTTTTTTAGATGTAGTTTTTTAGTAGATTAACGCTTGTGAGAGTGTTCCTCCAGCCTACCTGTGGTTGCTGTAAGCTCTTAGTGAAAGCTGTGCATTTGTGATGTAAAAGGATCTGGTTTTGGAGTGTTTTTTTTTTTTTTTTTTTGCACTTATCTAATGTATCGGTGTCAGTAGCAAAAGAAAAAGGAGACTGCAAATAGGATCTCTGAGAAACAAAACCACATCTCTATTGCCTTCTCTCACAAAGCAGTTGCAGAGTCTGTATGCAGTAACCTGGTTTCCTATGCGCTCGATTGCGCATGTATGGCCATTTTTATGCCATTAATGGAAATACTGTAAATACCTGCCTCCTCATGTCTTTATTATGCTCAGAAGAGCAATAAGTTCTTGCACCTGCACTCTGTTGTTCCCCTTTTTCTAGTAGTTTTGCTCCTATTTATTTATCAGCCGCTTCACCTTTCTTCCCTATCCGGTAAATTAAAGGAAAATGTTTACAAGAGAGGTGTATCATGTGTTTGAATAAAGAAAAAAGTGGTTTGCATCGTTGAAAAGGCACCAAATGTTCACTTAGACGGGTAGGGGACATGAATGAGGAAGAATGGGGGAAGTGTCCACGCATTGGGTCTCACTGCATGCATGACTCGTTCTTTTAAAGCAGGGGTGTCAAACTCCGGTCCTCAAGAGCCGCTGTCCTGCAGTTTTTAGATGTGCCACAGGTACAAAACACTGGAACGAGATGGCTGAATTACCTCCTTCTTGTGTAGATTAGTTCTCCAGAGCTTTGCTAATGACCTAATTATTTTATTCAGGTGTGGTGCACCAGAGGCACATCTAAAAGTTGCAGGGCACTGGCCCTCCAGGACTAGAGTTTGACACCTGTGTTTTAAAGGCATAATGCTAGACTGGCTCACTTGGTAGTCCTGGGGCCAGCTCCAAGGACACACATGCACAAATTGCAACATTGAGATGATCAGTTTACAAGATATGCAAAACTACAAATTGTCCATGAGCGTTCATTGGGGAATGTATTGTCTTCTTCTAGGCTTGCTTTGCATGCTTCTGCATGACAAGTGAGTGCAAAGCTATGTATGAGAAACCGAGTGTGTCTTTAGTGTTCCCTCTGTGACAGTGTTTATTTATGTGGTTGTTAAAACAATCAAATATATCAAGACCTGAGTTATAAAGGCAACCACTTTGGATTATTTTGCTAATCAAGTCCTGGATAAAAAGAACTTGATTAGTCCTTCAAAGTATACTATATTATATTCTATATAGTATAGTATATTCATTTTAAGTTGAGTTTTCAGAACTTGAAAGCTCTGCAGATGGCAGTCATTGACTCCCTCCACAAGTGGGGTATCCAACGAAAGGCCAGTGCCTAAATAAGCTGGCATTTCACAATTCATGAAAAGTTGAGTGGAAAGAAAAAGTGTGGAAGACATGCGGCACAAGCAGCGGGAATATTTTACCAAAGAGTGAGTTGAAACAAATAATCCAAAGTCTTGCTTTCTAAACAAAGAATATCTGAGCTAATATTTTTAGTTTTAGGTTTGTTTTGCATTATAGATGATCAGATAAAAACAAAAAATCTGTATTGACTCAAGATTAAAAACTTGTATTGAAAAACTATTTTAATTTAAATAACTAACTGTATAATGCTCTCTTGAGAGTTTCCTTGGTTCAATATTTCAAAGGTAAATTATTAATTGAACCAATCTATCTAAAATAAACGACAGTGCTGAAAAATAATTTCAGGAAATTGTAACTTAGAACTTAAACTATCTTGTTATTGTGTCGGTGTCGACTTGATGACACATTCTTTGGTCAAAGTGTGAAACTTGAACTTAGCCACCACTAGCTTGTGGTAACTAATTAGCGGGGGAAAACATTACGTTTATTTTAAGGACCTAACTTGTTTTCTTGTAAGGTTAAAATAAATACTTCAACCCATTGATGTTACAGGTGATATACGACATAATTCCCTCATCTTAGTGTTTCTTCTCTCAGACTTTGGAAGAAATTCAGTCAAGTCTGATCAGTCCACTGTTTCTTTGTGTCAAAATGGCTACCTATAAATAATAAAGAAGCCCCCTTCTTTGCTTAACACAGTTTTAGGCAGTAATTTTACACGCATTGCTACATAACTTTCCATCCCATCATTTGGGTTAAAGGAGGAACCCCCAATTTTTTTTATTTTGTACTTGTTTTTGGACTGGCAGGCCAATTTGTCCAAAATACTTGTTTTGCTAGTTGTGTGGAAATGTTTCTTATGTGAACAAACCATAGGTCAACAAGAAAAGGCATTTCGGATTACTTCTCAACATGCCAGAACATGCCCAGGATCTCCTCAGAGCAGATGACAATACAGACACGGACGGAGACCAAGACAAGTGCAGAGTCAACCGCTGCGTCGACTAGACAGGAAGTAGGTCAGCTGTGTCTGACGCAGAGGGAGTGGGGGTGTTCTGGATTTGTGATTGTTACTCTGGTTGTGGTGCTAATGGTGGAGCGTTGCGCTGTGAGAAGGTCTGCTCGATCATCACTCACACAAACACACAGGAAGGCTCAAAGAGACAGAACCTGATAGAGAGAAGTGGTTTTTCATGTTTTGCGTCCTCTGCATATATTTTTTTCTTTTGTCCATGAGCTTTGTCAGCGTTCTCTCTCTCTCTCTCTCCTCCTGTCTCCTCGACGTTTGCTGCTGTCTCACATAAAGCCCCAGCAGCACCTGTTATAGATTCAGGTGACATGACTCATGATGACAGCCAAAAGACACAAGGTCGAGACACGTTTCTTTTTTTTTTTTTTTTTTAAATCATTATTAATATTACTTATTTATGTTTTTTTTACAGACAGTAGTTTCTATTTATTAGGACACAAGCGTGCTTAGGTCAGAGGTGTCCAAAGCAGTGGCTCATCCAGTCAGCTGACGGGTGCAACAGATGGTACACCAGCAGGAAGTTCATAACACGCACACACACTCCCATGCACACCCCCACACACCCAGACATGTGCACAGAAACTAGCGGTGGAGTAATCTTCTGTGCAGGGATTCAGGTGAGAGATCTGAGATGAAAGCAAAAGCAGGTTAGGATGAGGGAAGAGTGAGATAGCAGACCCTATACTTTTTTCACAAAAGTCAATTGCCTTTTTTAAGATACTGGTTAGGTGACTTTCAAAAGCACTTAGTTACAAATATATAACTAAGTGCAGCATAAGATATGTGTTGGTGTAGCAGGTAGTATTCCACTGATACACACAGAGGTTTGTGATTGTAGTGTGAGAAAACTGTAAAAGGTTAGATACGTGGAGACTTTTGAAAGGCACTTTCAATTAATTTCAGTCAATTCAAGTTTATTTTATTTGTACACTTTTCATCAACAAGGCAGTTTAAAGTGCTTTGCATCATAAAAGTGTGAAAGGAGCAATAAACATCACATTTTGTCAAACGTTACCATAAAAATCATCAATGCACATCAAATATGTTGACCGATGTCCTATTTTCTACTAATTAAAGGCAAACCTAAACAGGTCGAGTTTAGAGACACTCTAGCATTTCATCTGTTTTGCCTTCTTCTGGAAGTTTGTTCCAGATTTGTGGTGCATAGAAGCTGAATGCCTCTTCTCCGTGTTTGGTTCTGGTTCTAGACTTGAGTGGTCTGGAAGGTTTATGCAACAACAACAACAACAGTTCTTTAATGTATTATGGGAAACGATATCGGGGAAAGGACGGATGCATAAAGAAATGATGATGCGAGTAGATAAAGATTAAGAGCAGAGAAAGAAAATGGTAGAGTCTGGTCTCAGGCTGAAGGTGTTGATGTGACCAGTGACTAAAGTAGTCCAAGGCAAAGATCCCTCTTCAGAGCCTCTCTCTTCCCTCTCTTTGTTGCCCAGTAAGGCCACATTCCTCGGCCCTTAACCACAGATGCCATAGTAACAGGGCCACAGCAGTGCCCAAGGCTTACACAGATCTTATTCATGAATAGTCTATATACTGTATGGCAGTTTGTTGCTGAGAAATGCCCCTCTCCCTTCCCACCCTCCCTCCCACGGTGCCTGGCTGCTTGTAGCTGACCTATTTTTTTCTTCTTCCTCTCTCAAGTCTGTGATGGAGTTGCATTGTGTCCTCCACGAGTATAAAATGTTTTAAATGTGTTGTTGGACATGTTTTATTTGTGCATGGAAAGTATAATTTCTGCTTTAAAAAAACATCAACAAACAGCCACCCGTTGTGGTTTAAAATGAATTCAAGCCGTCATTAACCTACAACATGCTTCAAAGGCCAGTCTATAGAGAGCGCTGTTAAATAACACGGTGCATTGGTGAATCGCACAAAATGATGCATGGAAACGGCAGATGGAGAGAGTCAAAGATTAGGAAAAAAAGATGAAGGATGAGAGGGACGAATGAATGGCAGAGGGAGAAAGGTGTGAGATGACAGGTTGGCTGTGATGGATGGCAAGATATGAACAGCCTATGGGTTGTGTAGGAAAAAAACGGGACAAAAGAAATAAAACAATTCTGGATCATGAGTTGTCCTCGGCCTGCTGTAAATCTGTGCTCAAGAGCTGACTCCTGGTAATGTAAAGTACATGTCTGGGTAGGGAGTAAAGGGAATTAGGCTACAAGTACATCTTCTTGTCAAGTGGAAGTGGTTTTATATGAGGCATGCATGCCCCCAGCACGACTCCCATCATCCTCTTAGGGTCTCTAATTCAATCCACCCCAATTTCTGAAATGTGTTTTTTCTATAGACATGAACTGTACTCCCCTGCAACTCTAAAGTAGAAAGGCATGCAGTGCTATAGGTAGGCTGGTATGAAAAAAATGTATATTTTTGTGCTAATAATAGCACAATAACATATATGTATCTATATAGCCAAATGTAATACTATAAATATACATTAATAGCCCTATTAATGTGCATCAGTTATTTTTAACACATATTATTTGGGCTGTCTATTCTGGTAGCCTACATTCTGCTTCTTGGCGGACATTTTGTTTACAGCTTGCCAGCTCAGCTGTAGTTTTAAAACTGCGATGGCGTAGGATTTAAAAAAAGACAAAAAAACAATTCAGTGGTGCGGTTGTAGTAATGGAGCCAAACGCAGGCAGGAGGGAGACACAATAATTTTAGAAGTTATCTAATGGCAAAACTTAGAAAAACAGGCAAGAAGGACAGACAGGGAAGACTTCAGCAGGAAGCAAAAATGAGGCTAAGATTGCAAGAAAACAGTAGAGTCTGACAATTAAGGACTGAACAAAAGGCAAAAGAAGTATAAATACATTTGGAGGGTGATTATTGGAAAAACTGAATAAAATGAATAATGTCTATGCAAGGGTTACAGACAGTAGTTTTGTAGTATGTAAGTGCGATTTATGTCATGACTGAGAATCAGTATCCCCCGAAATATGCCAGGTAGATGTAAAGTATCACAAGGATTGCTGTGGATATTTGGAAAAATGGCCAAGTATGGCATGCTGTTTTTATGCGTGCCACTTTGCATAAGAACAGCCTCGCTTTCTTTTAATGAAAGCTTCTGTAAGCTTAGTGTCATTATGTTTATTAGTTGTTCTCAAGAAACTTTTACGGACTACGTGCCTTAGAGATGAGGGTTGTAGTTTATTACCAGCTGACATTTTTCTGGATGTCAGATAACCAGTCGGTATAAAGAATTCAGCCTTTAAATTCAACTCGAGTACAAAACATCCTGGGGATAAGTTGTGGGGAAAAAATGCAGTTTTCCAAGGCCTCCATTTCACTGCTTACAAGACTCAAAGTTTATGTTGTCAATATTTATGTCTGTAACTACATGACAGTCCAGTACTCTTATCCTCATACGGAAGCGCATGAAGGAGAACTTTCTCAGTATAAGGAGGTGGTTTGAGTGTTGTGTCTGTCGGTGTCCGTCCCTGCGGGTTTGCACTGTTGCTGTTTTTTTTTTTTTTTTTCATTGAGGAATGTGCTCACTTGTCTCATGTATGTTTTAGTTTGACGCTACAAATTTTAACAGAATGCTCAACTCACAAAAGAGCTGATAAAAAGGTTTTTCAAAGTCTCATACTGACAGGACAGATGTTCAGGTCAGAGACTGTGGCAACTAGAAGATATTCAACATAAATATCATAAATTTATTTTAATGCCAAATGTATTGTTTATTAAATCTCTGCCTCTTTTTTAAAATTATTATTCACAAATGTAGTGTCACCCTTAGAAAGCCTTACCGGTACCTTTTAAAATCAAGAGTTACTAGGCTTAGGCTTTTAAAAAAATGCATATTAAAGAAGAAAATTGTATGTGTTGCTTTGTGTAATATTTTAAAATCATTATTAGGACTAGAGTTTGCATTCATGTGCCTGAGAGTTAGCAGTCTGTGTTCCACTGCTCTGCAACTAACTCGGATTTTACTAATATTTCGCATGGAAATAACCATAACCTTGAAGCAATAGAATTTTGTATTAGCGATTAGCTTGATTAGTGCGGTTAGCATGAATAACGGTATTCCCTGTTTTTAACTATTGGACATGATCCTAACTGTGAGGATTTTCAAAATAATGCCAGCATTTCCACATATAGCACAGTCCACAACAGATCCAGGTGAAGCAGAGTTACACCTTCAGCCTCCTGTTTTCTGTTTTGCTGAAGTTGATCCCAACGTGCCACTTCTCATAAAAACAGCCTCACTTTTTTTTTAATGAACCTTCTTCATATCTGGGTCTTCTCTCACATCCCTGATATTAAAGTTGAATTTTCAGTTCAACTAAGTAAAGCTTGTGTATTGGGCATCAGAAAAAAAGACTGGATTTTTGTTTCTGATCACCTGATCACCATCCAGCATTCTCTAGACATTCTTAGATTTTCTTTCTTAATTCTCTTTCTTAAGAACCCTTCTTTTAAAATTTAGCTAAAAATAAGCACTATTTATGTTAGTCAAGAACCTGTGATATCTGTGCAATAAAATGTGTGTCTATTACGGAAATATTAGTCATAAATGATTAACCAGGCTCAAGTATTGAATGTTGCAATCAAGGCTTATTATCAAAATAGGGGAAGTTTCAGTCAACTGTGAGTTTGGTGAATTTTGGCTTACCACTGGAACAAAATTGATTCATTATCCCCAGTTCAGGTGTCAGTTGGATGACTGCTATGTCTTTCTGCCCTTATTTACAAGCAACTGTAAATTTTATGTCTAACTGGTTTTCAGCAGCCTGTTTTGACACTCACTATGATTCATCAGGCACAACTCGGTTCATGTGGCAGTCATGTGACCCTTGCAGACAATTGGCAGGGAAGCAAATAAATGAGAAAAAAAGAAATAAAGAGGAAGGGGGTATAATTGTTGTAGCCATAGGCAACTTTAAATAAGAGTTGCACACACACACACACACTAACTAAGGCTGGCATGTGCTGAGAGCACATTTTGCAAGTGGCCTATAAATTATGAATGGTACTGTGCTATATTTTCTCCAGCTAGCCTGAGGATATATATGAAGTGGAGCAGCAATAGTACATTTTTTCTCATTCTGTGCATTCAGGAGAGGACCTATAGATATGCATCATGTGTCAATGTCAATACACACACACACACGCACATATTTATAGCACACGCTAGGCAATATTCTTTCCTTTTGTTTGTTTCACTCTGACCCGGTCCAACTGTTTTTGTGTGTGTGTATCACCGGCAAAGAAAGCAAAGTGCACCTGAACTCTCCAGGGAATTCCTATCAAAAATGTGTATGTTGCTCTGAGACTTGATTCAAACTCACACATAGACTTGCAGAGAGGCGAAGGAAGTGAGGGGAGTGAAACGTAGTCAACCCGTGTCAGATGAAGCCCTCATGGCAAGACAAACAGATTGCAGAAGCTTGATTTCTGCCAGCGCTCCTTGACCGGCTTTACGTTTCGTGCCCACTCTTTCTCGTCAGAACACTCGCACGACAACCCCCTGTACTCCCCCTCCCCCGTCCGCTTTATATAGGAGTACATTTTTTTGGCACACTGCATGATATATGTGTGCAGGTTCCTGGGTTTGAGAGTGTGAACGAGCGAGACGGCGAGAGGATGTGCTTGAGACAGAGAGTGGGAGAATGAGTTTGTCGATGTGTGTATGTGAGGAAAAGTGCATAGGGGTTGGTGTTTATAGCACACAACAACAAGGCAGAGGTGGGGGTTGGGTAAAAGAACAGGAAAAGGAAGAAGAGAGGGGAAAAATGCACAAGGCTCTTCGTTCAGAAACAGCTGACAAGTTGACAGGCCTGCTAAGACCCACAGAAACAAACATGCAGAGACGGGGCAAGAGGGAGGAAGATATGGGGAGGCAGAGGGGGATAGAGTAAAAGCCCAAAGATGATCTACTTAAAGAGGATAAAACAGGCAAACATCTTCAACCTCCTGTGTAGATAAGTTTCCCTTTAGTATTCGAAACGTTTGAAAATACAATTTCCACCCTCCCTCTGGCCATAATTCTACAGTTTCCTCTTTGTGAAAGCAAACAGAGAGCGGCTTATGATGCCAGCAGACAAGTCATGAATGTGAAGTATATAAAAAAAGAGCAGGATGATGAAAAAACTCACTGAATAAGAAAGAGACATGTGATAACATAAAAAAAAAGCTTTTAACTGGGCAAGAGTTGTTCTGGAGAGTGTTATGCAATATTCTCTATTCAGTTTTGCATTTACTCAAAATGCAGTTGTAAGCATTCTTGTGATTTGTATGGGTGACTAAAACCTCCTGCTTTTGCCTCCAGTGAAGCATCTTTAGTTCTGTCACTTTTTAATGCTTTCAAATGGAGTTATCCTGGAGTAAAAGAAAAAAAAAAAGCATCAACAAAGCCTGGATACACAACCGTCTCTGAACAAGATTCACAAAATAAGACAGGACTACAGAGCTGAGTGCCCAGAGACAGATCTTAGCAAGTTGAGATGGATTGGAGTTACTTTTGATGGAGCAGAGAGGATGTTATTTGCCTTGATTCTTTCTACTGGTTCACCACTTCACTAAAAATACACGTGCTAAAGGGTGTGTTCTAGCTTTCATTAAGATTTAGCCAGCTGTAGCTTATGTTGGCTTACAGTTCGGAAAGTACTGATAGTAACCAAAATATTAGCTGTGGGTGAGTTATTAGTTATCACAGTGTTTTCACATGAGTGACGCTGGGGCAGCTGATCACATCTGTTGTTGCCAAATAGTGTTGCTGCACTGTCTCTGCGATTTGAATCTCTTTTGAGACATTTCTCAAACATTTCTGAATCCAGCTAATTTCAATATAGACAGAAGTATTGAAGCTTAAAATGAAAAAAACCCCAAAGCGGTTTCTGTTAGATTTGATGTATTGGACTGAGACTATCTACAAATACCTATGTTTAAATGACTAATATTGAGGACAATAATATCCCCACACTTTCTTAAAATAAAAACAATGTCCACAGTGCTCATGGTTCATGGTTTTACCAAAGGCTTAGGGTTATGGAAGTCCTAAGCCTTTGGGTGAACTGTCACTATTATTTGTACCTGTCCATTCAGTACAAGTAATAGTCACTGAATTTACACTATTACTTGACTTAAACTAAGTACAAATTGGATCTTCCTTAACTTAGGAATCCTAAGTTAGGATTTAAAAGTAGTTAAGCCAACAAACCGTTGAGCAGCATGTGAGACGTTGTAGCTGATGTTACAAAAACAGCCATTCTAAACAGATCTAAAAACTGAGAGTATGACATTGGTCACTGACTATTTTATTTGTACTTATTTGTAATGGGCACATTTAAAATGTTAAGTCATTTACTTATCTTTACATCCCTCGGACATTGAATTCTTTCACAGCTTTATTCAGTTTGACAGCACTAGGGATGAATTATATGGCATTGCAATGTGTTATACCAAATGTGCCAAGAACACTTAAGAAATTGTGGACTATAAACAATGAAGTTTGTTGTTTACCTCTTAAGTCCATGGCAACATGACGACTTTAAGACTTCGGTGATGCCCAGGATGCAAGGGTCTAAAGGGTTTAAAGGGTCCAGAGACTTTCTGGGCCCCTCAAACGTATTCAATGTTGGAATGAAAAGAGTGTTGGCAGGAGGAACTTGTCCTGGAGTCTGTCAGGAGTGAAAGAGGGCTATGTAGATAAAGCAGGAAGCAATAGAGAGACATAGATGGACATCAGCTGGTTGGAAAACCACAGCCAGAGAAGTGGATCGAGAGGAAAGAAAGGGAGAGGGAAGGAGAGGCTAAATGCCAGCTATTGTTGGAATGCCATAGCAACATGCAGTGGAGAAACAGGGGGGAGGTGTGTGTGTGTAAATTTGCAGGGGTCAGTGGGTTTCATGCTCTGTCCAAAGTTCTTCAAATTCTGTGTTGGCAACTTAGCGTCTACGGACTTGAATTATTAGCTAGTGTGGACGCTAGCCTGAAACAACTCAGCACTGCATTTCTAAACAGCAAACACTTGGAGAGTGGGTTGTGCAGGAACCTGCTGCTGAGTGAAAGTAAAACTGCTAAAGGCCACCCTGTGGGCTGTCTTCTTAGGAAGACCCAGGATATTAGTACAGGTTGATAGGAAAATGTGTCCCTGTAATTTTACCTCTTCCTTAAACAAACGGAATGGACAAACTCAAATTTGGGCTTTTGTCAGAGTTGCAATAAAACCAGGTCAGGTTAGCTGATAAAAATGAGATAACTGAGTTATGATGAGAAGAGGTGGAATTGAGCTATACAAAGGCTGAATCTGACACCTTGGTGTTTTCCCATTGATTTCCAGACTATTTGGGTTCCTGGAAGATACTTTTCTTTCCTTGTTTCTGTAATAGAAACAAGGAAAGAGCATATAATGTAACAACTTTTAGCCTGGACCTAAGATCCTTGTGTTGATTAAAGTATATTGATAACTTGAAACTAGCTGCTGTTTAGCATAGATTCTGTGATTATTGTTGATTTTGTTAGTATGGTAGCATTTTTTTAACTGGTACTGAAAACGTGAGCAGAATGAATGACAGTCATTTTCTCAAACTTTCACAGTAAAATATGTGAAACATATTCTGTTATTGACAGGACTACAAAACTAAAAGGCTATCTTTGCAAGAATATTCTCCAAACCATATTCTCTCCTTATGATGCATAACATTCTGAAGGAAACGGTGAGCAATTGCCCACCGGAGAATACAATTCAAAAAGAGAAAAGGCAAATTTTGCCTTCTGTCACACACATAAAAAAACAAAACAACACACCTATTGAAGACGTGCTGATAAGACCTTTCCTGGCTAACACAGATTTCTGATCATTTTTTCCTGATCTGAATGTTTGGATTTTGACCAATTAATTAAAAAAAAAAAAAATAGGCTAAAAAACTAAAACAACATTCTCCAACACTAAAAGTTTGCTTTACTGAATCTTCAAAATCGTAATCCTTCCACTTTGTTTCCTTTGCATTTGCAGGATCCTTCAGGCATCTTTGACCTGGTAGAGCTGGTAGGAAATGGCACCTACGGCCAGGTGTACAAGGTAAGATGTCGAGCCCTTTTTTTTTTTTTTTTTTTTTTTTAACCAGACTTTTCCATTTTATCAGCTTTCATGCATTCTGCTGGAATAAAAAGCAGAAATGTGACTGGTGGAAACTGCGTACAGGAAAAAACACTAGACCTAAAAGCAAGCTTGAGAGAAATTGAGCGTGTGTAAATAAGTAGAGGCTGATTAAGTAGAGGCTGTCTCTTTCTACATCTTAGCAGTAACTTTCTAACATTCACACTTCTAAGTGAGGTCTTTGAAAAGCGAAAGAGATAAAAAAGAAGCATGTGCGTATGTTGCTTTGCAGTTGTGACATCAATGTGGTTCGAGCAACGATGTTGTCAGATGGACTCAGCTGTTTTCCCACTGTTGCAGAAATCTTACTCTCTGTGTTACTGTCTGAAGTTCCTCTTCCCCCCGCCTGTCAGTCTCGCTGCCTTTTCCTTCTTCACTGCAGGAGGTGGCACCAGCCCGCTTCACATCCCCTTGCTGTAATAAACATGCTCTTTTAACCGGAGGGCTGCCACTGATACAGGTGTGCCCCTGTGAGTGCATGCAGTGTGCATATGCATGAAGCTGTGGTTAATAGACCAGAGAGTCAAGGTCAGGTGGTGATGGAAAGGAGCTTTTGTTACTGTTGACTGGACTGAATGTAAGGTCAGACAGGAGTCAGATATTCATCTTCACACTTCTGGAAATAATCCAGCGCCCTCACATGTGCGCATAGGTTTGCGAGGTATAGGATGTAGAGCAAAACACAGAGAGAGCATGCCAAAAATGAGAAAAGTGTAACCACTTATGTCTGATATGATTTCTGGCTGAAAGCTTATTTATCAGTCCCTCACACTACTGAACCACAGACTCATCTAGTTGCTTGTTGGGTTTCAGGGCCATAGTCTGATCCACACCACTGGGTGACTGAATGGTACACAATTCATAAGGCTGTGGAGTACGCTGTGGTCTTATGGTTACTAAGCTTAAAAAAAAAAAATAAATAAATAAATCTTCCTCATTTGGTGTTATAAAAATAGCTAACATTTCTTTAATAGCACGCTATAATGAGCAAGAAATGTTTTACATCTCAGTTGAATTAATAAAACAGAATTGAAGGAAACTTTGTTTAACGTAAGAAATGTAAGAAAGTCTCGGTTTGGAAAGGTCAGGAGTTGAATTATTGCTAATTGCTAATTATTACTGTGTGTTCTTGGCCAAATTGATATAAAGGCTAGAGTTAATTAAGCAGTGTGCCCATGCATGTACAGCTCTTTGCAAAAGTATTCTTCATTTTTGATCAGTTTACCATTTTGTGACAGTGCAACCATAAACTTTATTGGAGTTTTATGTGATCACAGAGTAGAGTATAATTGAGAACTTGAAGGGAAACTATACAGCCAATCAGCGGTAAGGAAAATGAATGGTGCTCCTGCTGCTGCTTTGCAACTGCCTGCCAATAGCTTGTCTAGTAGCATTATGTCCAGGTACCTGAGCTTTGCAAGGTGCTTTTTCTTTGCAAAAAATCACAATTAGACAGATTTTCTGTGAATAATGAGCTAAGTTCGATGGGAAAATGTACAAATAGGTGAATTTGTGAATAGTGAACCTTAAATAATTGAGGGTCTGCTGGTCTTTTCTTACTGTAACTCTGGTCAAGCTGCAGAAACACACACAGATAAGGATCTGAGAATCTGTTGACATGATAACTATTAGTTATTTGTTTCACAGAGATTTGCCTTCTCAGAAGCGTGGCAAGAAGGAAGCGATTGGTGAAAGAAGTAGTCTCCGGTCAAGAAGGGAACATAGCAAACATGTGGAGAAAGGTGGCCCGGTCAGCTGCCTGTAGACCAAAAACTAAAATTTTTGCAATACTCTGTGTGTGGTGGAAAACTGACGGTATTCAATATCCTTACACGTCACATTTCTGCACTGCTTTGTGTTGGTTCATCACTTCTGACCTCAGTGAAACACATTTAAGTTTGCAGAAACTGAATAACGGATATGGCTGTTTTTGCAAGTCCCTATGTCACTTCATGGCAAAATATGATGTGTGTGAATGACTGGAGGTGTTGGGCTCTGATATGTCTGTGTGCATATGGGACATTTTGATATTTTCCACTATATTTGCAACTATATATTGTTGCAATATTCATGAAAAGCCTAATGAAACAATTTTTTGAGCATTAGCTGCAGTTGTATTTATTTAAGTATGCTGACATTTTAATCAGCTGTTTTTTGTTTTTTTTGCTACCTTCCACCATATTGACATTTAAATTAGCCTGCAGAATATGATTAAAAGGTAAGACTCGACCCGCAAGAGGCTGGCATTTTTGACATTTAATTTAAACTTACAGAAAATTAAATCAAGGTGCAGTGTTTTTTTTTTTTTACTTTTTTTTTTTTGTTTTATTTTGTAGAAAATGACTGTAATACTTCTAATCCCTCTGCAGAATTAGGTTTTTGTCAGATATGCAGGGTCACCCAACCAGGCTCTCTTTTTGTCCTTACATATTTCTCTAATGGTCAGCAATGCGTTTAATCTTTCTGGTGATATTCCGTCTGCTGTGTGCAGCCTCGCTGCACCTCTGTGTGCCTGGGAGAGAGAGATAACAGTTTTATCAACCTTTCCATTACTCTGTCTCGTTAAATGATACACATCGGCTCCCCTGAGCTCTTTATTTGCTATGTTATGTTTGCACATAGAATTTTGTCTGAATGAAAAAAAAAATGTCTTGGAAAGTTGTTTTTGTTACATATTCCCTGTCAGTAAACATATTTGTAACGGGCTTGGTGATAGGTGAGTAGCTGCAGTGAAAAGATCATCTTAGCTCCACTTCACCTCTGTCTCTCTCTCTCTCTCTCTCTTTCTCCATGTTAGTCATGTTTCCTTCCTCTCCCTCCTCTGGCTGCTCATCCATATCAGTTTTCATTATTCTTATTATTGTGCAGGCTCATTGTTTTGTCCCATTTCCTTCCTTTGCAAGTAATCTGGGATTAAGGTGAGCAGCATGAGCCTATGTGTATAAATATATATGTTCATATATATCTTCCGCTGGCTGCCTTAAAAGGACCATAAATGGAGAATATGGGTATTGCTGAATAATTAAACACTTTATCTCTCCACTTCGCTTCCTCTCCATCTACCACTATCAGTTCCTTCCTTTAGCCTTTTCTGTGTTGTCACTCTTGTCACTTGCCTTTCCATCGCTCCCTTATCAGTATTTCCTCTTTTCATTTAGCAACATTCATCCTTTTCCTGCTCTGGGTTTAGTTAGATTTTCTTACTTGTGCTTTTGTTCTATTTTTCTGATGTCTTTGAATATTAATGGGGCCTGAGAGTAATGGGCATCTCCAAAGTGAGAAACCTGCTCAGAAGACTTCATAATGAATGAATGAAGGAAAGAGGCATCACTCCTGGCCTGGATTTTGGAGCACACACTGACTGGTTATCTAAATGTCCAGTTAAAAAGATAAGTTTATTTCAAAACTGCTAGTTACAAAAATCCTATGTGTCATTTTAGAAGATTTTGTTTTATTCAGATTCAGTGACCATTTCAGTGGACCATGTTTGGAGTGTCCTTTTTGTTTCTGACACTGATTCAAGTCATTTAATAGTAGGGATTTGCCAGTTCTAATTCCCAGTCTGATATTCTACCAAAATCAATGCAAAATATATATATGCTGAAAGTGCAGTGCAGCACCAATCCAATTGATTTGCAAGGCATTTATCTCACTCAAAAATGACATTCCTGAGCCTGCTGTTTCAGTTTGTCAGTTGGGATGAAATATTCAGATATTTCATCCCGACTGGACTTTCTGCTGGATATTCTTATATTTCAAAGGCCACCTGCATCAGTAAATATAGCTATAGTCCCCAATAAACTCACATGTTTCAGCTCACGACGTTTTTGTGCAGAGCTGATAAAGTGCTTAGCTAACACTAGTCTGTTTGCTACTTTTTGGTCTCGCTCATTTATGTCCCACAATAGCTCCATGCAATTGTGTGTAAACGATAGCTGGATGAGAAGTTTTTTTTTTTCTTCTAAAGTTGTAAATATTAATGATGAGTGTTTCAACTGCCATCTGAGCTAGCTTTCCTCTTCACAAATAGCACAAGCTTTCTCCAGGCATCCAAAACCATACATGACCGGTTAAATGGCCACTTTAAATGGCTCTTTCATGAAAATGTGTCTGATGTCCTGTTTGTCTCCGTGTTACCCTGTGATGTACTGGTGGTCCGTCCAGGGTGAGAGCTGGTCATTGTTTGTGTTTATGTTGTCTTCACGTGTTGGCGCACAGTGAATGACTTTTCCGGTCTCTATACAGGAAAGATGCAGCACAACACAATGACAAGAGTTTATTTCCATGCTGACAGAACACACTGACAGAGAAAGTGCTGTACACACACTTTAAATATTCATATTTCATTCCTTTTGCCATATCAGTGGCCATTTTTAAATTTTTTTAAATGGACTGCGGTAGTCTCAATGTGTTTCTCCTATTCCCTTAGTCCCTATTTTGCACTCTGAAATCCACTTCAAAGCTGTTTTTTATTTTTTAATCTCCTTTATCTGCTGGAAATCTTTCTACAAAGTACCATGGGCTATTTTTCTCTTTGTGTGCCTGCCAAATCTTTCACACAGTAACACACAATACATGCACGGTGTAGGGGACTATGGAGAGACTGGTTGGTCCTAAAATAGGAGTAGAGCAATGATTTCATTACTTTTACTTTCATTTGGCCATGGTTTTGCTTCAGACTAATGTAAGGCCCTACGGTGTCTTGCAAGAGAATCGAATGCTTAGAGACTTTTTTTTTTTTTTTTTTTTTTTACATTTGGTCACATTACAATCTGAAAAGCATGGCATGTATTGCAGTCAGCCCTGTTGAGTCAATGCATCTCAAACCACATTTAGCTACAGTTACATCTTTGAATCTCAGTAGCTCAAGTTCAGGCAGATTAGCTGTCTGTGAGTATGTGGACATACATTTTCGAGTTCTTGCAAATTATGAATTTAAATTTAGGTCCTATATTTGACTAGGTCATTCTAGCATATGAATGTGCTTCAATCTGAACCATTCCCTAAGCGTTCTGGCTGAAGGTGCCCTGCTGGAGGAAGAACTACAGACTCAAGAGTTCCTGTTCCATTTAGAACGGAAGTGCTTTGGGACACCAGCTTCCTCTCTTTCTTAATGTTGATGTGCAAGACAGTTAACCGCTGACTGTACAACGAAGTGCAGCGACTGAGGAGTTTTTTATTAGGTCAATTCTCTTGCTGGGAGAGGTTAGGTTAGGTGACTGTGACTGTGACTGCGGTCTGAAAGTTTTGACTTGCCTCTGTCACTAGAAAAGCACCACAGAACTACAGTCTCTTTGCCAACAAAGGTCACACACTTCAAAGAAGTGACAGAACTTGATGTTCCCCTTTCTTTCCTCAAGCTTAAACTGGTGTTGTACACATTTTTTGATATGACGCGCAACAGCGCCTGTGAAATGAAGGTATACCTTGATACCGGTAGCAGCTACAAGCTAGGCTAATGTTTCCCATTTGCCCTTCAGACTGACTGTCTTCATGTTATAGAGATTTTCTTGCTCCAACAAATTTGATTCAAAGGACTGAAATAATTTCTTAGTATAGTATGAAGTTCTTCTGGAACCTCTCAGTTGTATTGCAGCTTTAAAACATGCAAAGTATGCAAATCAGAGGCCAATAAAATAATGCACATCACAATTTAATGTTTGTTATTAAGTTTCGCTAATTAATAAAACACAATATTTTCTTTGGAACTGTAATACTGACATTTTAAGTAGCGAATTTGGTCATTAATGTGCATAATTTATGGTAATTACATTGCTCCTGAAATCCCTTCTTAACCTAAGTGGTGCTCTGCTTGAAATAAGAGCCAGCTAATATTGTATAAACCTGAGGTAGTGTAATAAAAGGCCAACATGCAAATAAATGATGGATGCATTGTTATTAAATGTAATAAAATTACTCTTAGAGCGTCTCAGCTGTGCAGCCTGCAGGCTACAGGGTTATGATATGTTCTCATGTAAATACACAGTAATTCTTTTTGTTTCCTTTTTGCAGTGCAGTTGCTCGCTTGCAGAGGTTTATGGTGTGAATCTGTCATCGCTTTGTTCTCATTGTTTGCCTTCAGACACGCAGAGTTCAATCTCTGGAGTCCTTACAGATGAAATGTGAACCCCGACTGAGGTGGATGTTGCTCATTATGGTGGAAACAGCAGATGGGCATGTTCTGTTCATGGATATATAGACACACTCACACCTGGCTGTGCGTTCATTAACCCACATCCGTGCTGCGTGTTCCCCAAGGCCACGCGCCCCACTTACCCAGATGCCTCCCACCCAGACTGGAGTCAATTAGCCATGACTTGAGCCAATAACAATCTCTTTTTCTTTATTTTTTTTTTTCTTCCAATTCTCATAGATGCACTATGAATTGAACTCCATCACAACACCACTGGGTCCAATATTCCGATTACAAAGTACAGATTGAATGCAGGATTTTGGGGCATATTATATTTCAAATGGCTTGCATGTAAATATTTAATACTGCTAATATGTTGGGCCTATTGGGCAGACTTTCACTACTCTTGATGCCCACACTTGGTGCATGTTTTTGTTGATAAGATGCTAAAGTTCACAAAGAGTGGTGGGAACATTATGACAAAAAAAAAAGAAGGAAAGGCATTAAAAAGTATGTTAGTTGTGAATATCATCATTACAATACTTGTCAACAGCAACAGTGCCGCAATTACATGTATTTCTTTCACCATTCAATCCCATCATGTTCTCTTTATACAGTGTCTCCCCCAGATGAACCTGGAACTCTCCAACTAATGCACATCGTTAAGAACTGTTCTGCTGAGGCTTTCTTCGTTTTAACTGAACAGATTATTGCCATTTGATATTTTATTCAATAACGCGCATCAGTGCTGAATCTCTCTATTATCCCTTATTGCCCCTGTAATCTCATTTTTTAGCCTCTTTTGTCTCTTGTTTTTGCTTCCACCCCCCTTCCTTCTCTCTGCATTACCTGAAGTGCTTCTTCTACTCATGACTCCCATCCTTCTCCACAACCTTGTTCATCATCCCCCTCCTCTCACGTTCTTACCTTCAGCATGCACAGTAAATCAGTTTGGTTGTTCATTTGACCTCTGGAGGTGCTAAAGCGTGATACCACTGTGCTGAACCTGCCTGTTTGCTGCAACTCCCCCCTCCCTCTTCCTGCTTTCTCCTTCTCCAACTCATGTAGCACTCCCTCATGTCAGGAAGCCCTGATTCTCTTTTTTTGTCTCGGACCAGTCCCACTGTATGCTTCAGTGTCGCAGAAAGGGTAGACTTTGTTTCCTTTTGAGAACTTGCAGAAAGTGTTATTTACAGTACTGACACATTGAGTTGGTAATCCAGTGCAAGAGCAAGTGATCATCGGTTTATTTATTTTCTAAACGGGCTTTATTCATACGCCCCTTTGCCAACAATACAGGATATTTTTTGATTTCCAAACATTTTGATCCTAAAGAAAAGTGTAGAAGTTTAAGCATTGTGTCAATGGCTGCATAAGTTTGACCAAAAAATGTCAAAACTGGACGAGGAACAAAGTCAGTTTTAGAACACTGCAAGCACATATGACAGTTTAAAGTTTGATAAGATCAGAACTGTCCATCCATCCATCCATTTTCTATACACGTTCAGCATGTATAGGCACCAGCCCCTCCTGACCCTAATGGGGTCAGGAGGGGCTGGTGCCTATCTCCAGCTAACGTTACGGGTGAGAGGCGGGGTCACCCTGGACAGGTCGCCAGTCTGTCGCAAGGCAACACAGAGACAGACAGAACAAACAACCATGCACTCACACACTCACACCTAGGGACAATTTACAGAAAGATCAGAACTATATGATCCAAAACGTCTGATGCGCTCAGCTGATCAGCACGAGGATGTGCCACCTTGCATGAACTGAAATGGAGCAAAACTGATACTAGCAAACAACAGTTAGTGGTCATGTAGCTTCACCATTAAGAACGCGTTAGCTCATCCAGGTTCAAACTAAAATATTTAATATTGGTTGTTTTAGTACCTTTAAGAATAGATTTCCCTGTCTGAAATCAAAATGAGCCTAAAATGTACCCAGTAAGAGTAACTTCTTTGTGGCTGCCTTTTAAAAGACTATGGAGTTAGCATTTCTCTTTGAGAAAATGAAAGACTTTGTGCCAGTTCTTCATCTGTACTGACCTGTAAGATGGTCAGAGAGCAAAGTTTGAAGAATGTATTAACCTGTGACCTCATTCTTCTGTTTAACTCCACTGCATTCACTCCTAGCCTGCAGAAGACTTGTGTACAGTAAGAACTGAAGTTACATGCATAGACAACTTAGTAAAAATCTACTAGTTCTGACTGTTTGGACAAGAGCCTCTAGTTTTACTTGGTTTAAAAAGAAGAGCCAGAGGAATTAATAGTTTTGAATCAAGTTCTGTGTTCAAAATTGACAACAGAAGAGACTTTATCTGTGTACGTTTTTCAATTATTGGAAAAAACATCTTTATTAAATATGAGTTCAGTTTTAGACACCAGATTGTGCAGCTGTTTTAATGGATTTAACAACACAGAACTAAAATGCAGGTAACAGAGGGTCTGCTCATGCATGTGTGATTCACTTAATATAATCTGGATCACACTCAATAATAGTACCCATCACAAATGAGCTTTGAGCACACTCATCCCCGCAAGATTGGATCCAGTTAGTGCCAGTGTGTTTCCATCACTTCAGGGATACATTATCATCTAGCTATTTTCAGATCTTACACTCCCAGTATGTGTATCCACATTCGCCACTTAGCAAGCTTATGGTCTAGTCCAATGTTTTTTCTGTCCCAGAAATCTTTACTTACAATCACAGTGTTTTTGTGTTGGTTACTTCTTTGTCTCAGATTAAGCTATTTAGCGTGTGTTTTTGGCTAATTAGCACCCAAACCCCTCTCCCTGAGCCCAGATTAGTCTGTTTTCTGATATTATTTTATTTTATGTGCTTGTTTGTTAGCGTCTTTTTCTTTCAGCAGGGGCTAGTTTCCCCAGTGCAACATCCTTCGTTTGATAATATTTTTTATCTTTAGAAAATAATAAAGATAAAAAATAGCGGGGTATTATTAAAGAATAATACCCCGCTTTTCAATTCAAATATGCTATGTAAATAAACTTAATTAATTGATTGATTGATATCTACACAGCAACTGATACCTGTTGACAATTCTCTGGGGAAATGTATGTGTTGACATCAAAATAACAGCAAATATCTTTCAAATTTAAAGCTACCTAAAAAGACAGTTAATAATGTTGTATATTTAGGTTTTTCCTCTTTTTGATATGGCAAGAATAACATCAGCATACCTTTTTCTATTTTGTATGTCTGTCTGCCTGCATATTACCCAACTTGTTAAAGCACATGTCCTACATTCTCTTTAGTCTCAGTCCCTCCTTTCGCCTCCCTTCTCATCTTTCAGCGTGAGAGCAGCCGCGAGGTGCTTCTATATTTCCCAGATACTGCTGAAGTAGATTGGAATCGAGGCCTTTGCCATTGTTATTTACTGCTTCGCTGATTCCATTTGTGCATGTGCCGTTGGTATCGGTGCATTTTGGCACACACGGATGCTGAAATCACTGCAGGTGTTAGAACTCCAGCGAGGTGTGTCGAGGAGTATTGCCTCTGTATTTCTTCGGAGTTCTGCGTTGTTGGTTAGCCATAAAAAGTGGCTTTTGTTGCGCATCAAATGCTCCAACACCTTCAGCGAAACCGTGTGCGATCGTAAACCAAGTCTGAGGAAGCGGTGGTTGTTGTTATGAGCTTTGGAGACTAAAAGACTAGTTTTCTGCAGTAAAATGGCTGGAAATAAGTTTATTTGAGAGTATATGTGTGCTACAGCTGTATGTATATCTGGGATCTGTCTGTAGATGAGAACTCAAAAGTGGAGGTTTGAGACAGTTCCCTTAATCCACTTCTCCCCCCTATTATGCATGGCGACGGGTCCTGTGGCAGGGCGGCAATTCCCAGACGTTCAGTCAGTTCCTGCTGTTTGTGAAATGCAGTGTGGATTACCAGAAGGGCACAGATTGGGATTACTGGGTGACCCATTTCCTTTTTTACAAAACAAGAGGAACACAGTCGGGCACCCTGCTCCATTTTTACAGGGCTTGCATTAGCATACCTTTTTTTGGTTCTCTTCTCTAGTGGTTCACAAATATTTCAGCTCTCGATCAACAAAATAACAATAATAACGAGAGACTTTGACCTTCACCGGTTGAAACCTACAAATATTTCTACTATTCATATTAATAGGACAAAATGACAAAACAATAATCATTAGAGGTATGTGTTTTTTTTTGTTTTTTTTTTGTTTAGCATATAGCATTTTAAGAAATTGGAGCAGAGGTTGCTACATTTCAGACATTTTTTCTGGCTAAAATGACCGAGCAGATCCTTTATCCTGTGGCTCCTGGTCTCTGGTAGTGGAAACATTTCAGATGGTTCGCATTCTTTTTTACAGATCTGCTTTGAGTCACACACAGCATCCAAAGAAGAGAAATTCCCCGGTTCAAATGATGCTGGAGCGACCTTTCACAGGTTGGAGCTCATCCGTACACAGAGATAGAGTCTGATTTCCATTCTTAAACTTTAGGAGCGGACTTTACCATCATATTAGCAATTAGTGTGGTTAGTATGTCTAATATTACAAAATCAATAATGGCTGTGTGTATTCTCTAGAGCAGTTTTTCCCTACTCCGCTTTTCAATTCAAATATGCTATATAAATAAACTTAATTAATTGATTGATTGATATCTACACAGCAACTGGTACATGTTGACAATTCTCTGGGGAAATGTATGTGTTGACATCAAAATAACAGCAAATATCTTTCAAAGTTAAAGCTTAACTGTCTGAAAAGACAGTTAATAATGTTGTATATTTAGGTTTTTCCTCTTTTTGTTATGGCAAGAATAACATCAGCATTTTATATTTGGTTTGATTTCTAGAGATTATCTCAAGTATCCACATTTTTATTGAAGGGAGTCTGTAGTGACTTCTGGAATCTGTTGACTGCACTGCTTACAAAATGAGTGACATTAAATGCAAGTTCTGAGCAGCGATAAGTTCCTTGTGCAATGTTTTTGGAAAAAGGTTAGTCGTGCTTTACAAGGAAACTAATAACCAAAACTCCCTGTCTTCGCCATTCTAAATTACAAAGAAATGCATGCAACATGTGAAGTGGAAAACAAAACTTAACTGATGGCACTGTGGAAACACTCATAGGAAAATATTTGTTACTAGAAGAAAAAGTTTCCAATTAGGCAGCCAAACTGTCAAATGCTGCATGTGGCCATGTTCGACATGTAAACAGGTAAAGCAGCCTTTCACCACAGAAAGATATTAAGCAGAAGTGCGAAGCCTCGCAGATTACCGCTGCTTCTCTTGTAACAAGCAGAGTGAGCAGCATGGTGTTGCAAAGAAAAGTTTTCACAGTTTAAAGTACAGACTTTGGTTAGTGGTTTAAACAGGTGTGATTTTTGTTGACAAAGCTAAATTCAGAACATAATTTGAATTTATTTCCGGGCCGGCATTACACTTTGTCAGCACTTAAAACCGATTTTAGACTCCTGTAGTTGAGTACGATCACATCTAAAAGATGAAATATGTGGATAAGAGAGATAACATGATTTGCAATCTTTACAATCGTGGTGGTAATTTTTTAATTTACCACCATGTTTCGTTTGACTTGAAGTAATGTTACTGTCTTGTAGTGGCCTCAGATTTATTATTAAACTCATTCTGTTTCCTACTAAAGATTCCAAAGATCAGGGAGATTGCAAGGAGGACTGCTAACCTCAGAGACTTGAAGCTCATCACCAGCAATACATTATCAAATATCAATGGAAACAATTATAAGTATGCAACCATAAGTCGCCACGGTGGCTGGTCAAAAAGTATAAGTGTCTGTTCCGATGACAACAGAGAATTGGCCACTGATTATTGAGAAGGGTAGAAATACTTTTTTACATGTCTTGTTCATTTAAAACTGGTTTCCTTCGTCTTATTGTCTTTTGAGAGCTTTTGCATGCTTACTCTTAAAGTTGAGCATCAGATTTATTATGAAACTCACTCTCTTTGCATCTCAGTGGTCCTTATTGACCTTGCATATCTACAACATTTGCTCTTTGCAGTGGGAAGTGAAGCCGGTTCCTCCACTTCTCACTCGGTGCTCTCTTCTTAACATAGACTCTCACAAATCTAGACAATAGTCGCTTATGCCCCTGTCCTTTTCTCTTTTGTGTATGTGTGCTTAAGGGTGCATATTAGTGAGAGCATGTACGTATATTTAAGTGTCCTGCCCATTGTGATCTGGTGAGCAGGGACTGTTGCTAGGCTACAAGAGAAAGTGTCCTGCATAGTCAATGTGTCCAAGGGGGTTGTGGATGTAATTGACTTGGCAAGGGCAGTGATGTGAACACAGAGAAACAAAAATCTAAGCATTCTTTAAATGCCTTGTGTTCCCCCGTGTCAAAGACTCACTGATACCTTCGGGATCATGATGTACACCGGCGGATTAAATTACACAAGTGTTTGCCAGATCTGTCTCTTAGAAATGAGACCGACAGATTCCCTTTGCTGTGCCAAAGTGGATTTGTGCTTTCAACGTTCAGCAAACCGGCCTCACCAGAAGCTCCAAAAAGAATCACCACACGCAGTGACTATTTTCTTCAGCCTGAAATACACAGGCTGGGTGCTCTCACGGCATGGCTCCTCAAATAGGCTACAAATACTTTTGTGAGTTTTTAGTTCTGCTTTGCAGAGACATTTAATTAAATTCACATGCAGATGGTAATTACTGTAAGAATATGCACTTGTGATATTCTCGCACCTCCTCCAGTAAAAGACAACTCAAGAGATGGAGATGAGAGGATACATGATCCACAGTCGTAATGTCTGAACTACAATTAGTTTTCTGTCTATTACAGCAAATATGAGAACCTCATTAAGTGCAGGTTGCACTGTTGAAGTAAAAGTGCTTTTTATTTCCATTTCAGCCTTTGAGAACTAATCAATGTTTGTATTTGTCTACACACACACATGCGCACGCACGCAGAGTTGACTTATTTGGTTTTTGTAAAGCTACGACCTGATTATATTTTCAGACACATATTTTTATTTGTTGGTTATTTCATGGCTCCAGTGGTTAAAAACGATGGTTCAAACAGAAAAAATAACAAATTTAAACCTACTGAGATTTTTCATCACTGGTTACAGTTTATTATTGTTGCAAACATCATATTTCCTGTCATCTGTTTTACTGATAACAATAAGTGACATTATTACGCATCGCTACAAGGCAGTGTGCCTCAACTAAAGTATGCTTTTCTACAAGCAAAATGTTTAAACCTCCATCACAGGAGATGTTTATTCCATTTTTTAGAATTTGGTTCAAGTCAAATTGATCTGAAGCAATATTATCACAACTCCTTCATCAAAAGGTGGTCTGGCAGCCTAAACATGGCTGGTGTCAGAGCTCCTTGTGGATGTGCCTGTGACTGCTGCTGTCACATTTGGTCAAAAATATCAAGAAGAGGAGAAAAGTGACTATGTGAACATTTAAAGAATGATTTATCTTAATTTGAAAGGACATCATTACCGGAATAATAACCTTTAAGGTTTATTACATGGGGTTTCTTGTTTTGCTCTGAGTACACGCTAAGATCCACATGAGTGCATTGTGGTTTACAGAGTGCTTTAGATGCATTAGAGGAAGCAAAGTGGAGGGGATGCAACGAGCTTTCAGTTCGTGTCAGATTCGCCTGCCGAGCTCAAAGCAGAATGCTGTTCCTCTGGCATTAACTTTCAGCTCAATCATGTTCTTGTAAGACCTGCTTTTCACAGCCCGCTAAGCCATTCTGGGAGCCATGAAAGTGACGAAAGATGGAAAATACGAGGAGCGAAGAGAGGGGGAAAAAAAAAACAGGCGAGACGTTGTGAGATCTAATGAAAAGGCATAAAGAGGAGATTGTGGGGAGCTAAGAGGGTTTAGATAATGAGAGTGCAAATCGGAGGGACAAGAGAGGGAAGGAGAGCGAGGAAGAGAGGCAGAGGGGGGGATATGTGGATCTAGGTCAGAGAAGCAACACTGTCAACGAACTATGGAGGAAAAGATGGGCTGGCCTGTGAGATTTAATGCCAATTGGTCTGAATGGGATAGATCAGAGCACGTGGGCCATCCCTATGAGAAAACATATAAAGGATGACAGCGTTAAGTGTGAAATCCATTTTATAATTCATTATTAGAGCTGCATCTATCTTCATTTCTTATTTAAGGAATTGCATAAATAAACGTTTGACAATATATCCACAAGGAGCTTTTAGCATCTCAGGTTTTTGGCATAAGTGATTTGAAGACGTCCTCATTTAAGGGATGGAAATTAGCAAATTGAGGTTTAGTTTTTAAAATGATCACTAGGTAGTAGGATTTTTTTCAGTTTTGCATTTCCCAATGCACTTCCTGTTAACACTTGTTCTGCTGTCATTCCTGCTCAGTCGCGGAGTCATACCAACAGAAACACCTTGTGTGAGGTTGAGGTTGTGTAAGCAAAATCTCCCAGAGCATCTTAATCAATTAACTGCTACTCTATTATTACCATGTTGTTCCATTTTTATAGTTAGTACGTTGAGTTTACTGGTATCAAAGTGTCAGTAAATATACTAAAGGAGTGTTTTTCTTGTGGGTGTGCGTGGGTGTGTGACTGAGTCTGTAATTTTTTTCATTGTTACAGCTGTTGCCAGTATCAAAGATCCTTAATGAGGCGTGACAATATTTCTCTGTGAATCTGTCTGGTCTGTTATTGAGAAGCAATTTTTTTCTTGGACCTCACTCTGAAAAAGCTGTCAAATTTGGGCCATTTTTAAATGAATCTGTTTGGAAAGACAAATTACTGATGTTGAATTGAACTTCTTCAACTGTATGAATAGCCCTCATACTAGAACCATGTCCAAGTGATTATCATCAGAGGAAGTTGCAGTTTGTTTAATGTTGTTTTTTCTATAAATGGTTGTAGAGAGAGTTGCACCCCTGATTTACACTCAGACTCCTGAACACTACGTGTTGCTGTTGAGAAAATGTCACATGAATGGAAGCAAAGAACAAGTTAATGAAAAGCCCCCTTTCCAAACCTGAAAATAAATAAATATGTACCTTCATATTGGAATCCATTTGGGTGGATGGTAGCTAAAGCAATATGGTTGCTATTAATGCCATGTTATTGCTAACTCTACAAGAAAGCCATTTTCTATAAGGATTTAATAAACTCTTTAGTCAAGTTTAAACGTCAAACTTGATTAAAGTGTTATGTTTGCTACTACCAAAATATGTGTCGAGTCTGTTTCAGTTGGTTGAGGTCTAGCAATAAAATCTCTGCCGTGTGAGCAGTTGACGACTGCTGAAGGGCGGATTCCATCACCAAGACAAGCTGGCGGGTAGAGATACATGGAAACTCAGAGAACAGGCTCAATGAAGCACCCGACAGGTTGCCAAACATTTAATTGGCTCTGCCATTGACAATGTAATGACAGATTGATTGAACACCTTTTAAAAATAAGGTTCAGGTTTAATGGCTGCACATAGGCAGCCATGCCAAGAAAGCAACAAATGCAACAACAGGAACATGGAGGACAAAGTTGGGTCACAACAACCCCAGTGAGTAATATCATTGTTACATAATACTATCATAGAAAGGAGTGGCTATGTGTGTGTATTGGGAAGTCTGTATGGGATCATTCGAAGATGTAGACTTATTTGTCCCTCTACATTTTTGAAGAACTATTTCTGTAGATGGCAAGCTAGTTTGTGCATATAGAATGGAACCTGTTCATCTGATCTGAAAACTTTGATGTGTATTTGTATTTGTATCAGCCCTCCTTATTTTTTCTTATTAGGAACCACCTTTGGGTTCAAATACAGGTCCAAGTCGTTCCATAAGGATGTAAATATTTGCCGATTTTGCTTTACAGAATAATTTGACACAAATGCATTCATAAGAGAGTGAATCACTTCGTATCTTTGAATTTCAGGTTTGGAGTCTTGCCTCATGTTCTTCAATGTATTTACATCAGGACATTGATTTGACCATTCTTACACGTGATCTGAACCAACACATTGTAGCTCTAGCTATGTTTAGGATCATCACACAGCTGGAAAGTGAACATCCGCACCGGTTTCAAGTCTAAAAGGGTTTCCTTAGCTAGTCCCATCAGTCTTTCTGATGACTCCTATCGGTTTTTCCTGTTTCTGCTGGGAAAAACTCCCCAAAACATCCAAACAGCTTGTTGATGTCACCACCACCAAGCTTAAAGGTTTGCAGGGTGTTTTCAGGATGACGTATAATACATTTTGTGCCACTAATAGCCAAGAATTTGAACTTTTGTCTCATCTATTAGAGCAATGTCCTCCACGTTTGCTGTTTGACCTACATGGTAAACTGCTAATGGGACTTTTCATAGCTTTCCATCAGAAATAAGTTTATTCTTGTTACTCTTGCATAAGGGCCTTTTTTCTTAATAGATCATCTACTAAACGATGCTCTGTAAAATGCCCAAAGTGGCTATTATTACTGTAAATGGGGCTGAATGTACTGTGTGTGCGTGTGGGTGCGAGTGCGGGTGGGGGTGTGTGTGTGTGTTTGTGTTTTAAACACTTTGAGAACTTTGCAATAGTTTTCACAGTGTTTAAAACAATTATATACAATCTTGTGTGTCACATAAAATCTTTATAAAATATTCAGATTTCTTAATGAGGTAAGATTTTTGCAGGGAACCATAATGCAGCTACATCATCTTCTTAAATTAACTGGCAGCTACATCATCCTCTTAATTTAAAATGCTATTTCAATGCACCCCAGGCTCATTTTCAAATTTGCAAATAAATTAGGAGGAAGAGGGCAAAGTCCGCAGTGACGATAACGATGAACAGACTGTGCTAATTTCTTTCTGATCCTCCTTTCCAAAACGGTCATTTAATAAGCCTGGATGACATTGCTGCTCATAGAGGAGAGATAGCGAGACACGAAGGGAGGACGACTGTCAGCTGGTTCAGACAAATGAATTTTTAGCTTGGTCCGATAATATCCGCGTCTCATATCTGTTTGACACATTCACTATTTCTCGCTCCCTTGGTCTTACTTTGACCTAATCAGTCATCCTCTCACCTACCTCTCCCCTTATCGCTTACATGTGTGGGAGTTGTAAAGAGTTCTTTCTGTGAGAACGATAGAAAGATAGGAAATCTTTTTTTTCTGCTTTCTGTGTGTCTGTAAGTGTTTGAGTTTCTGATTTGTAAGTGGCTCTAACTCTTTTGTTGGTTTTTGAACAAAGCCGGTCCTTGTGCTTGTGGAATTGGGGCAGTCTGATCCTAATGAGAAATCCCTGGTCAATCTTCCCAGCTCTTTCACTCGCACAAAATCCGAACTGTGTTTTTTTTTTTGTTGTTTTTTTTTTGATACTTGTATGGGTGTGTGCCTCTGCATGTATTTTAGTGAGAGTGGCCGATCACAGTGTTCAGCCATCCAGTGGTGCTCAGTTTGCACGGTGAGCAGCAAAATTACCAATGTAAAAATCCAAGCTTTCTTTTAGCATCAAATCAGCAAATTTTACAGTGGATCTATTTAGTGGGGACTTGTCTCTTTTTAAATAAAAGTTGTTAGATCAGTTAAACACATTTCTCTAAAAGACTGTGGAAACATGAAATCAGGTTAAAACAATATGAGATTCTCTCTGCTGCCAGTGTCTGCTATAACTTTTCACTGTACTTTGACGTCATTGGAGCTATGTCACATGACCAGTTGACTGAAGTCCTTTTGATGTACTGTATAGGCAGCTAACTAATAATGCTAACTTGTTTATCATGAATTGAAATATGTGTGTTCTTGCTCCCGGTCTGTTGCTATGGATTTGTTTCTTTGTTGTCCGGTTGCTAAGTCACACTGACCAGCTTATAGGATGCTACGTACTTCAGGTGGAGGGAATAATCAACGGTGGTTTTAGTATCTGTTTCTCTCCGTTACTTTCTCCTTTAATCAGAGCCACACGTGCTCCATGTGCAAATGTTCCCCTTGGTTATTTCCACCTTTGGTTCTGTTGTCCTGGCTCCTTGTTCCGTTATTTCTTCAAGATCTCCAGGCTTACCCTTACAATAACATTTGTTCCAGTTAATGTACTTTTTGTAAAAATTGGAGAAGATTTACTTCTAGGATTTTTGTGGCTAACATTTTGTACATAAATGAGGCATGGGCCAGAATGAGATTCTCAAAATGCATCTGTAACTTGTTGTATATTGTATAATGTGTGTGTTTTTGATACATGTACTTTAGAAATACCTTACCAAGTCCAATGGGCAATCTCTTTTAACCACCTCAGTCACACAGCTGGAAACCTCAAGAGCTTCTTCTAGTCAAACATTAAGATAAGACAACTAAAAATCTATAAAGCTTAAAGCATTCATTCTCATGTAAGGGGATCCATAGTAATAGCTTGAAACTGCGATGGCAGTTAAATAGCGCTTTGTGAGATAGATATCAATTTGATGAAAAATATTGTTTTAATGTCATTACACCTCATCCTAAAGTGAAGCATGTTGTTTTTGTCCTCAGGAAGCATTCAAATCAGCTCATGTTTCTTCTCTTTTCACATCTTTCTTTCATGCTCCCAGGGTCGCCATATTAGGACAGGGCAGTTGGCAGCCATCAAGGTCATGGATGTCGCTACGGTAAGACACACGAATACACACTCCCACATATTCATATGCAGAAAATCCATCTTGAACTTTTAGACTAAAGTCAACCATGCCGTCTAATTAAGAGCAATGAGTCACGGCTTCTGCGTGTGCGTAATGTGGAGGAGATGAAACGAGGACAGGCCCATCGCCATGGTAATATCAGTTGGAATGGTTAGGAGACGAGTGTGGTTTCAGGCATGTCTGTAAAGCAGGAGGGAACCTCGGCTATTTTTAGAAATCCTCACACCCCACGCATCCCTGTTAGCACTCAGCTGCCGGCAAAACAATGAAAAAAAAACAACAAAAAAACAGGAATTCACCACTGTGACATCCTATGAGTGAATAACGAAACAGAAGCTTTGGCAAACCTCCAGGATGTCGACTGCTTGAACAGGAAATTAAAATGAAAAATAGATAAGAGAAATTACAACTAAATTTTATGTACAAGAGACTATAGACATTTTATCTAATTAACAGCCACCATAACAACTTGTTTCAAACAACAGCTTCTGGCACTGTGACAGGATCCCCCTGGAAGTGGAGGTAATTAAAGAGTAATGTTGTTAGTGTGGATAATTTAGAGGCCAGCTGTGCGCACTGAAGCATTAGTTTACATTTGTGTATTTATTTTAAAGATTTTAATAAGATTCAGAATGATAATTAAAGATCAGCCAGATTAGTTTTGCTCCGTCAACAACCCGAGATGTGAGTACAGCGTCGGAAATGAAAGGTCTTAAGTTTTAAATATATATTTCTGTTATTGCAGGACGAGGAGGATGAGATCAAGTCTGAAATCAACATGCTGAAGAAGTACAGCAATCACAGGAACATCGCCACTTACTTTGGAGTATTCATCAAGAAACAGCCTCCTGGCATCGACGACCAGCTTTGGGTAGGACACCTTTTTTTTTTTAATGTGATGAATGTCATTTTTTTATTTTTAAGCTATTTTTACCACTTGTCGAACACATATTTTGGCAGCCCTTGTAAAGATGACTTGAAAGGATTAGAAGAAAGACAATTTTTCCCCCACCGGAAACAAAATCCAGCCTTTTTATTGAGTGGTGGAAGAGAAATCCCACATAAAGGCAAAATGTGTCAATATTTTGTGCGTCCCCTACTGCCAACAGGACAACACTTAATGTATTTCTATTACATTTGAGGAAGTTGGAGTGTACAGAAAAAATAAAATAGATTTTCCTTGCTCTTTGCACATTGTAGGTAGAGATCATCCAGTGTCTTGGGTTTCTTTTCTTTAGCTCCCCCCAGAGGTTCTCCAGAAGTGGACATGAGGGGCTTTTCCCCACAATAATCAATTGTGTTATGTCAGATGTACAAGGAATGTTTGTTACCAAAAAGCTCAATATTAGTCTCCTCTTAGCACATGGTTCCAGTTTAAATTATCAGACTTTTGCAAACTCTACAAGTTTATGTTTGTAACCATCCTGCTCCCTCTTTGTTGTGGCAAGGTCAATGTTGGTTCTAATTTGGCCTTTTGCCCAGCAGCTAAAACAAATGGGTCTCTGTGTCACATCAGAATGTCATGGTGTACACTGTGATCAACAAAAAAAGTTACATTTTAGGTAAAGAAAATGCTTCAGTTGTATTTATCTTAAATTGTTTGGGATGTCTAGTTTCAGTAAGAAGTTTTCTCCCCATCATCAAATTATGCAGATTTTTTCACTTATACCTTGTAAGTCTTAAAAAAGAGAGAACACTTTGGCTATAGGTTTGCAGCCACACATGCATTATGTAAGTTACATAATGAACCTGGATCTGCATCAGATCATATACTAACGTAATCTCTTCAGTAACTCTATTCTGTTCGGTCATGTTGTATTTCTTGTAGTGCAGTGGCAGCACAAACTCATATGTGGATAAATAGATTTGCACAAAAGAGCCAAACCTGCTCCCTGTATATTTCTCCCTGATAACAGTCACAAGTGTGTGTTGTTGTGTTCACACCTGTGAGTGTGTTGCTGTGCTGTGTCTTGGTAAATGCCTGCATCCTGGGCAAGAGCAGGTCGGCTGCTTCATTCGTACTGCCTCGCCTCCTCTGAACAAGAGGGCTGATAAGAGGGGAGCTTGAAGCAGAGCCAGGATTCACAAACCGAACTTTGGTTCACCAGTCTCCATGGATGCAGCACGGAGATGAAATAATAGAAAGGGAAGGGGGGCGTGTTTGGCTACTTTTTCTCATGCGTATTTATTCCCTCTTTGTGAAGGTTGTTTACTTTTTTATTAATTAGACAAGTTTATTTCCAAATGTGGTAGACAAGCATAGGTCAGTGTGAGATTCTTGTGGAACTCAGTTCACAGTATTCAAACAAAAAAAAGTTTTTGTTCATTTATATCATGATATAACTGAATTGCAAAAAATATATTCTTATTGTATATATATATTTTTTTTTTTTACACCTTTCAATTATTATTTTAATTTCATATTGCGTTGGATGTTTCTACTGAACAACTTTACTCACTATGGACTCTGATATTGATGGGGTTTAGGGACCACAACCCCCATTGAATAGTTAAAATACACAAATACATGAGACTTTCTCTAAAAATACTTAGAACTGCCTACTTTAATAGTTCAAACACCAAATATACCTTAATATGCATTAATATGCACAGTAGAAACCATCTAATCTCTACCACAGAAGCCAACATCTGCGTTTGGGGTATAGCCAATCAGCGTCGAGGAACGTGAACGTTCCTATATGATATTAGTCTATGAACCTTGGTGGACATCCTGCAGTCTGATGCTTGTAAAAATAAGCTTTTGAAAAAAGCTTATCTCAATAAAAGTGATAGATTATGGTAGACAGTTGACAGTCTACAGGTAGGGAGATGGCAGAGATGAAGTACTCTGTGCTCAGTACAGCTGGAGAACGTTCCAGTCTCTCCAACACTCTCTGGCGTCTCATTACAATGACTTAAAATCAGATGACAAACATTTTTTAGCACTTTTGAAAACTGCAACTTTAAAAAAAATCATGGTATTGCTTGTTAATGGCAATATGTCTAACAGTGTGATCTCTTTATTTAAAATTTTCTTGAAACCAACTCCTTTAAAAAAACATCAATTTATTTTTTCTGTCAGTTCTTCACACCATTTAACTTGGCACATAAAGCGCATAAGATCCAAGTGAGGAAGATCTTTGTGCACAGTGAAAAGATCCGGTTACAGTCTGAATCAAGACATTATCCTGCTTCGGTTGCTGTATTTCGCTTATGGCTCCAATGAGGCAGCTTATGCTTGCAGTTTATGTTTTCCCTGTGGGAATGTGTCGAGAAACCAGTTGTTCAGAGATGCTTTTCTACCACACAAACATTAAGTAAGCTGCGTTGAACAAAACTATAAACAAGGGTACAGAATGTACTTAATTATTCTATTTATCTATCAGCTATGCACATATTATCACATAATACTGTGTTGTGTTTTGGGGGTTGGTGAGCTGTAACTGTGACAGTCTAAAAAGCCAAGCTGGCTTGTACGCTGTGACCAATGTAGAACCAGCAGTTATACATCATGTATGTATCTAGGCTATTGAAGGAAACCCACTGAGGCGCTGTTGAACATGCAATCTATAACGGCAGTTAAGTCTTTCATTTTTTTCTTGCCAGTGAGCAATTTTTTTTTATTCCCAGCTTTCAAGCTACATAGTTGACGGCTTCAGGTTTCAATTTGCCAAGCAGATAAAATAAGTACCGCGACTATAAAATGTTTGCTGTAAGTTGTTGGAAAATATGCAGACGCTTTTGCAGTAGTTCCATTTTGGCACCGGCATTGTAAGTTTCGAGTGGCTCGAGCAAATTGGTAATGAGTGTAATAAGCATATTTTAATCATTCCATTTGAAATCAATTTCTTGCATTGCACACCTTGTTGTTTCTTGGTCTTGCTACCATCTGAAGTGCTTTCACAGGTATTTCAGGCTCCTCTGGAACAATTCTATACAAGACTGCCTTCTTCAGCAGAGCAAACAATTAAAAAAAAAAAAAAAAACTATGTCTTGTGTGTTTTAGCTTGTCATGGAGTTCTGTGGAGCTGGCTCGGTGACAGACTTGATCAAAAACACCAAGGGCAACTCGCTAAAGGAGGACTGGAACGCTTACATCTGCAGAGAGATTCTCAGGGTGAGTTCGAAATCACACCTTGTACTTTTTTAAAGGGTAAATAAGCACCTCCCCCTACACCTGAAAGAATCACAGCATTGTTGCAAAATCACTGTTCACGGGTATTGATCACAGTACAGTTGTGCTCTAGCATTTCTCTGTAAACTACGAATTGGGAGTTCTTATTATTGACGTCTTTACTATAAAGATATGAATTCAAGCTGCATCTCTACCTCTTTATTTGTCAGCAGTGCTGTGACGAATGACTACACTGACAATTTCATGGTCCAACACACTTCAGTCGAGGCTTTTATAAAACTTAACAGCATACTGAGGATGTAATTAAGTCATTTGATTCAGGTGTGCAGGACCAGGAATGCACCTAAAACCTGCAGGACAATAGATCTCGAGAACTTAGTTTGGAGACCCATGTAGTAGTAGAAAACTAGCACTGCAGGTTAGCCTGAGTGCACCGTCCACTCTGTGGAACGTGGTTGTACAAGCATTAGGCTGTGGGGACACTTTACTTTTTGGCAATATCAGAATCGGTTGCATTTCATGGGAAGCTGGGTGGAGATAATTACGCAGAAATCCAGGAAGAAAACCTGTCGGAGGCAGCAAAAGACCTCAAGGTAGGTCCTTCCAACAGGACTGCAACCCTAAAACTGAATCCAGGAACACGATGAATAGCCCAGTCAGAGTCCAGGCCTTAATCCTCACTGTGCTTGAGCTAATTTGCAAAGAATGGGCAACCGTGTCGACATATTCATATAGATAGATATTTTCCCTTCACCTTATCAAACCAAATCAAAATAGTCATCTTTGATTTGGTTTGTCACACGAAGTCCCAATAATATGTTGAAGAGGTTGTGATATGATAAAGAGTGAAAAAGTTCAAAGTGTTGGAATATTTCTCAAGAAACTAACTGATCCCGTCACATATTAAATAGCTTTTTGTGATACTTTATAAATTTTTCCATCTCTCTACAGTTTTGTCTTTTTTAATGACACATTTGTGTCGTCTTCTAAATGCGTTGCATAGCTGTTTTTACTCAAATAATCACAGTTTTTTTAGTGTGGAGATTCCTCTTGAAATGTAAAAAAAAAAAACGAGCCTCTGCAGGTCGGAGGCTTCAGGCCAGCCGAGGAGAAGCCTCGCTGGGGTTGCTGAAGGACACCTCCCTGTTTAGCCCTGAGCTCTTTCTTGAATAATAATCACAACTTGGCTCCGTTTCCTTCACGCCTCATATCTGTCTACGTCTGCAGGGTCTGGCTCATCTGCATCAGCACAAGGTCATCCACAGAGACATCAAAGGACAGAACGTGCTGCTGACTGAGAACGCCGAGGTCAAGCTAGGTGAGCCGGTCCCCTCTTACTTGACTAAATAGCTTTGCTTTTGTCGGCGCAGCAGGGTGTATAAGATTTCATACTTGCGTGACTTTTGTGGCTTTTCTTTCCATTGTCAGCTTAGTCATCTGTTTGTGGCTGTCACGCTGTTCAAGATGCAAAACGCTGAAGAAGGGAATCTCTCCGTCTTTTTCCTCAGATTTTATTGCTGTGTATTTTTAGATTGGTTGACATTATTGCAGGTTGTGTTATTCATACAGATTTGGAGTCTTGTATTAAGTGTGTGTGTGGGCGTGGGGGTGTGTGTGTGTGTGTGTTTGCAGTGGATTTTGGCGTTTCGGCCCAGATGGACAGAACGGTGGGAAAGAGGAACACATTTATTGGGACACCGTACTGGATGGCGCCAGAGGTTATTGCCTGTGACGAAAACCCTGAAGCCACCTACGACTGCAAGGTAAAACCTGCCTTCACCTGAAGATGCCTTATACATACAAACATATATATATATACTACATATATATATATAATATTACGATTTTGATCGCCCTGAGTATGTATGCTTCCTTCATTGCAGAGTGATTTATGGTCACTGGGGATCACAGCGATAGAGATGGCTGAAGGAGCGCCTCGTAAGTGCCCAATCAATACCCTTCATCTCTGTTGCTGTTATTTTTGTACGGCTTTAGTGGGATATTTTAATCAGGAGGCAGATTGTTTGCTCGAATGCGTAATGCTATCGATGGAAGAAGGCTTGGATAAAGAATTAGATGTCAGATATTTGGACCGATGTCTGTTCTACCTTTTTTAATTCATGCTTTCATTTCTCAGAGGTGCACAGTTGTTAAAATTGGTGACAACATTTGTTTTCACTTTGGTACAGCTGAGGCATATCCCATACTGGATGTTTTATTCCCATTAAACATCTGAGCCAGTTAAGATTGGATCCATTTTGTCTCGACAGCGACAGCAGTCCAAAACAGTTTCTTCAGAACAAACTGATGGTGTCAATGTTTGTGGCAGTGGTAGCATAAAATAAACATGGATAAAACGATGATTGTTTTTTTGTTGTTGTTGTTTTTTTACAGCAAAATAGCTCACACCTCCTAAAATATTATTCAGTCAATATTATGCATTTTTTATTATACTGCTGTACGTCTATAATAAACTTGTCATCCGAAAACATTTATTCATTAGTTAGATTTTTTTTTTTTTTTTTATTCGTAGATACACATGTGGAGAATAATGGAATACTGGTGTGAGGGTTAGCCATCACTCTGTACTTTCTGTACTGATTTACCAGTCAGTTTCTATCAAATAAATGTATTGGAGGAAAAAAAAACATAATAACTTATCATTTCTACACACTTTCTGAGATAATTTCAAGTCTGTCAGCTTGTTTTTGATCGTTGCCAGATGTATGTAATGATTTAAGACTCAAGGGAAATCCAGAATAGACACTCAGTGAATTACAAGCTGTTTTGAAGTAAATGTTTCTCTGGTTATGATGGAAAAAAATGGTGCAAGGCTAACGACAGCATGTTGCCTCTCTGATCTAATGTGATTCAATGATAATGCGGCAGTGCGGCTCCTAGCTAACAGTGCAGAAACGCGACCTGTAGAAGAAGTAACTCTCCTGCTTCATAAATGTGGTGCTTTCCTTTGAACACCATATCCTTTAATAACTGGTGTTTCAGCTGCTCTCTATGGAGCTTTTTCCACCAACACCAAAAGCTTTGTGGGGATATATATCGACAGCTGAGAGCAGATCACGTGAGTGGGAGCTACAGGAGCAGTCTCTCCTTCGATGTGAATATCATTACAAAGATATAAAACTTTTTATTGGCAGGCAACACCCAGGTTTCCTGGGGGTTCGGCAGACATAAAATACAGTAAGCAGCAGCTATGTTGTAGAGCAAAGCCAGTGATTCTGACACTGATGCACCTCGAAATAAATGCTTCCCTGTATTTTTCACTCAATGAGTCAAACAAATTAAAATGGTTGAATGTGTAGACATTGCTAAGAGACTTAAAAACACAAGTGCTGCATGCATTTGGTGTGGATTCTGTATTTGATTTATAAAAGAACACATAGACAAGGGCGGGTTTGGGTAAAATGAATTAATTCTTTGTATCGATAGCTTATGCGTGTCTGTTGGCTTTTTATTTGTATCGTGATAACATCTGTTTTAATAAAATCTGAAGAACAAATCACGCTTAATTTCCCCATCGTTTGCCTCCTTAGCGCTGTGTGATATGCACCCAATGAGAGCCCTTTTCCTCATTCCACGCAACCCAGCCCCCATGGTCTAACTGTGAGAAAAAGAAAAAAAAACCGTCAACAATGGCATTTTGTTTAGGCTGAGGGCT